>JAWNPB010000105.1:0-47561 GCA_035045355.1 Drosophila lacicola | reverse complement strand
TTAATGATTTAGAATTTTCTGAGCTGATAACTTTGATTGCAAATAACTTAAATTTGTTTCAACTTAATTTAAGTCCATATTCGTACTTGTTTTAATCCTAATCCAGTAAAATTTAAAATTTTTTAAGGCATATTCTCCAGGAGAGGAAATCAGCTTTAACGACTTGACCCAATGCCAATCTATTCTCTGGACCTCCGTGAGTTTAACGCACCAAATCTCTCCAAAATCGGGCTTTATTTGACCGAGATATGGCCATTTAAAGTGTTCGAAAATTTTCGAATTGCAATATCTCGGGAAAATATAGTCCGATGTTAAGCTGCAGCTATATAAAAGGGATACTGAAAGCAAAAGAGCGTACATATTTCTGGACCGTTTCCGTGCGCATTTGGCAGGGATTCGGTCATCTGGGTTCACCAGGACTATATCTATGGTATGGTAAAACCACGGATATATCGGGCATCTAGGAACCATAGAGGGGGGACGGCTGAAAGAAAAAAGCATACATTCGTCATTTTTTTATCTTTGCCGAGCGAATTTCGCACGGTTTTGGAACTGTAGGTTCACCAAGACTCTATCAATGGTATGTTTAAGCCAAGGATATTATGGGTCAGCTAGGAACCTGTTTTGATTTTCTGTTCGGCCGCAGACTTGTCCGATTTGGCTTAAAAATAAAAATTCGTTAAAACTCTGACATTTGGCACAAATAAATAAATATTTTTTAGAAACTTTATATGGAAGGTGAAGAACGGACCTTAGCCGAGATATTTTAAATATAACATTTCTCGATGCTTTAAATTGCTATGTGTCTAGTAAATAAGGTCCTTTCCAGGAAAGGTTGGGAGTTTAAAATCCTGAAATCAAATTTTTCATTTTGTAACTCAAATTTTGGTGTGCAAAATGGAAATTATTCTGATTCTTCAGCTGTATACATATAGGATACCATACAGTTACATTCTAATCTCTCCAAAATCTGGATTTATTTGGTCGAAATATGGATATTTTAAGTTTTGTCTGATCAATGTTATTTCGTTTATCTTATTTACTTTATTTTTTTTAATTTTTATCTTTTCAGATTAAAGACTTCAAAATTCCAACTGATTCTGCTGACTTCCGCGAGTCCTTATAGGCGTATGTTTCCAGGATTGGACTTCAATTACTGACTTAGTCCCGGAGTCATTTTAGGTTAGAGCGTAAATTATATCTCATTATTATACCCTTTTTTATACCCTCAATCCAGCATGAAAGCATGTGTGCGAAAACATCATTGATTAACCTGCCATGGCATAGATCATAAGGCGTGCTGCTTGTCTTACAGCTCTAACCTTTAAAGCACTTTGCTGGTGTGATATGCTGCTGCTTCATATTGGCCACATATCAGGGCCACACTCGCTCTCAATCCGCACCCCTCCCTCCCAAACATTCATCATTATTAAGGCCTTTAATTTATGGGACCCGCAGTCGTTGTCGTTTTTTATGGTGTGTGTTTTACATTGACTATAACATTGGGCCATATACTCGCCAGGGCTCGTATGTTGTAAGTATGGCAGCTGCTGTCGCTTTTGCTGTTGCCGAGTTCAAAGTACTGCCAGGTAACTCTCGGCTTCTGCCATGTGCACACAAAATCGATAAATCTTAAAAATTCAATAACAGCCGCAGCACGCGATTCAGCCCAGCCCCGTTCTGTCCCCCAAAAAATGCCACCCCTTACAACAGGGCCCAGTGTGTGGCGTGTGTGCGTAGGGGCGGGGGCAGGGGCAGGGGGCAGAGGCTGGGTGGCCATTATACTCATGTACATGTCAAAATCAAAGGCGAGGGTCAATGGCAAATTGGATTGCGTCGACTTGTTGTTGTTGTTGTTCTTTTTGTTGTAGTACTTGTTGTGCTTGTATTTTGTGAAAATTAAAGATTTATCAGCCGTAATCAGGCGCACGCTCGTTCTGTTTCTAGGCAGCGTTTGAATCAGTTTCGCCAGCGCCAGTTTGGAAAACTTTTAATTGGCGGCTTTAAGGCATTATATAGCCCGCCCAAGCAGCAAGAAAGGAAAATACCGCCCACACGCAGACACACCTACTCTTGAAATAAGCCTTCATCAATGCAAGTGGAGCGTCTCAACAAGCCGCTTCAACTATTTAGAACAGAAAAACTTTTGCTTTCATGTCGAGCCAACTTGAAAATTAAAGCGAATTTCATTATTGGCCTGCTTCTGCTTTAAAAGTTCGCCCAAGTGGTCGCAAGCAGAACCACAACAACACAGCAATAACAACAGTTACAACAACAACAACAACAACAAGAAATGTCAGGTAGGCAACAACAATTAATTATATACACCAAAATAAAGCCGCTGACCAGCTGGTAGTAGATCGGCGGCGCCAGCTCCTTCTGGCATGGCAACAGGCAGCAAATGACGAGGTCGGTGGCATTTTTTATGATTTGCCACAAGGCTGCGCGTATATACATATATCTGTGCGTGTGTGTGTGTGTTCGTGGACGACTCGCATTTCGCATTATTTATTGCCCATTCATAGCCATACACATGCATACATGCATGTACATCATTACACACACACACACGCGCGCATAAAATGCGTAAATGCATACAATATTTGTTTATTCTGAAGCTCTCCGCCACGTACCCGGAGCCAACACATGGACACAGCCGGAAACCGTAGTCGAGTGTCATCGTCTGCATTCCGCCATTTTACAGCGGCTCAGACGACCGAGCAGAGCCATTAAAGTTTTCCATTTCGGCATTTTTTTTCTTGCCCTGACCCAAAAAAGGAGCCAAACCGAAAAACGCCAACGAGTGCATTTACGGCGATAAGATACTTGGAAACTCAATTCAGTTAACTGATGCAAGTCGCGGCAAAAAATTATCTACAATTAATTAGACGACGGGTGAACGCTCTTTCAACGTAAAAGCATGTTGTCTAGTATTACCTTCATAAATTACTTAATAGATTAATTAATTAATTACTTAATCGATTAACTATTAAAGCCCAGTTATTAATATATTATATCATAGAACATGGTGTTTTATTTATAATTAAAGCTAAAAAGTTTCTACATGCATGTATCTTTATAGAGATAAATTGTAACTACTTTAAGAAACAATTAAATAATATAAGTGATAAAATTTTTTTTTAATCACACCCATAAGAAGCGTTAGTTAATAAGGTAAGTTATATTCTTTGAAGCGATAGTTAATAACATTTACATTTTTAACTTCTTCAAAGAAATAATTAAATAATCTAAGTGACTAGAGGCTCTTACTTGTTTATTAATATATCGGGTAAAAATCGTCAGATTTTAAATTCGCACGGAACCCCAATATCGAATGGCAATTAAACAAACTAACAATCGAGGGATTGTATCCAAATTTTTCACAAAAAACGATTCGGTCATGATGCTAAACATTTTTGATGATTTTTCTAAATATCTCAGCCGAATAATGTCAGATTTTGGAATTTTATACCATTTTATACTCGTAACGGTCAGTACTATTGATTGGCATCAAAAAAATTAAAATCTAAATTTTGACCAAAATCAACAAAATGGGAAGGGGTTACATCACGTTTTTTCTCAAATTGGGGGTCGGTACGAAAATCAAAACTTGTTTGATGATTTTGATTGAATATCTCGGGTAAATACTGACAGGTTTTGAAATGTTATACATTTTTGAATTCGTTGGGATCCCTACTATCAATTGCCATTCAAACATTTTAAAAATCGAAGGATTAAAAGAAGTGGTTGACCAAAAACCGATTCGTTTGTAAAGTCAACCTTTTTTGATGATTTTTTGTAATATCTCGGCCAAATAATGTCCGATTTGGGAATTTTATACCATTTTGGACTCGTAAGCATCAATACTATCGATTGCCATCAAAAAAATAAAAATCTAAATTTTGACCAAAATCAACAAAATAGCAAGGGGTTACATCACGTTTTTTCTCAAATTCGGGGTCGGTTCGAAAATCAAAACTTGTTTGATGATTTTTATTGAATATCTCGGATAAATACTGACAGATTTTGAAATGTTATACCTTTTTGAATTCGTAGGGATCCCTACTATCAATTGGCATTCAAACATTTTAAAAATCGATGGGTTAAAAAAAGTGGTTGACCAAAAACCGATTCGTTTGTAAAGTCAACCTTTTTTGATGATTTTTTGCATATCTCGGCCAAATACTATCCGATTTGGGAATTTTATACCATTTTGGACTCGTAAGGATCAGTACTATCGATTGACATCAAAAAAATAAAAATCTAAATTTTGACCAAAATTAACAAAATGGCGAGGGGTTACATCACGTTTTTTCTCAAATTCGGGATCGGTTCGAAAATCAAAACTTGTGTGATGATTTTGATTGAATATCTCGGGTAAATACTGACAGATTTTGAAATGTTATACCTTTTTGAATTCGTAGGGATCCCTACTATCAATTGGCATTCAAACATTTTAAAAATCGATGGGTTAAAAAAAGTGGTTGATCAAAAACCGCTTCGTTTGTAAAGTCCACCTTTTTTGATGATTTTTTGTAATATATCGGCCAAATAATGTCCGATTTGGGAATTTTATACCATTTTGGACTCGTAAGCATCAATACTATCGATTGGCATTAAAAAAATAAAAATCTAAATTTTGACCAAAATCAACAAAATGGCAAGGGGTTACATCACGTTTTTTCTCAAATTCGGGGTCGGTTCGAAAATCAAAACTTGTGTGATGATTTTGATTGAATATCTCGGGTAAATACTGACAGGTTTTGAAATGTTATACATTTTTGAATTCGTTGGGATCCCTACTATCAATTGGCATTCAAACATTTTAAAAATCGATGGATTAAAAAAAGTGGTTGACCAAAAACCGATTCGTTTGTAAAGTCAACCTTTTTTGATGATTTTTTGCATTTCTCGGCCAAATAATGTCCGATTTGGGAATTTTATACCATTTTGGACTCAAAAGCATCAATACTATCGATTGGCATCAAAAAAATAAAAATCTAAATTTCTGACTAAAATCAACAAAATAGCAAGGGGTTACATCACGTTTTTTCTCAAATTCGGGGTCGGTTCCAAAATCAAAACTTGTGTGATGATTTTGATTGAATATCTCGGGTAAATACTGACAGATTTTGAAATGTTATACCTTTTTGAATTCGTAGAGATCCCTACTATCAATTGGCATTCAAACATTTTAAAAATCGATGGGTTAAAAAAAGTGGTTGATCAAAAACCGATTCGTTTGTAAAGTCCACCACTTTTGATGATTTTTTGTAATATCTCGGCCAAATAATGTCCGATTTGGGAATTTTATACCATTTTGGACTCGTAAGGATCAGTACTATCGATTGGCATCAAAAAAATAAAAATCTAAATGTTGACCAAATTCAACAAAATGGCACGTTTTTTCTCAAATTCGGGGTCGGTTCGAAAATCAAAACTTGTTTGATGATTTTGATTGAATATCTCGGGTAAATACTGACAGATTTTGAAATATTATACCTTTTTGAATTCGTAGGGATCACTACAATCAATTGGCATTCAAACATTTTAAAAATCGATGGGTTAAAAAAAGTGGTTGATCAAAAACCGATTCGTTTGTAAAGTCCACCTTTTTTGATGATTTTTTGTAATATATCGGCCAAATAATGTCCGATTTGGGAATTTTATACCATTTTGGACTCGTAAGCATCAATACTATCGATTGGCATTAAAAAAATAAAAATCTAAATTTTGACCAAAATCAACAAAATGGCAAGGGGTTACATCACGTTTTTTCTCAAATTCGGGGTCGGTTCGAAAATCAAAACTTGTGTGATGATTTTGATTGAATATCTCGGGTAAATACTGACAGGTTTTGAAATGTTATACATTTTTGAATTCGTTGGGATCCCTACTATCAATTGGCATTCAAACATTTTAAAAATCGATGGATTAAAAAAAGTGGTTGACCAAAAACCGATTCGTTTGTAAAGTCAACCTTTTTTGATGATTTTTTGCATTTCTCGGCCAAATAATGTCCGATTTGGGAATTTTATACCATTTTGGACTCGTAAGCATCAATACTATCGATTGGCATCAAAAAAATAAAAATCTAAATTTCTGACCAAAATCAACAAAATAGCAAGGGGTTACATCACGTTTTTTCTCAAATTCCGGGTCGGTTCGAAAATCAAAACTTGTGTGATGATTTTGATTGAATATCTCGGGTAAGTACTGACAGATTTTGAAATGTTATACCTTTTTGAATTCGTAGGGATCACTACAATCAATTGCCATTCAAACATTTTAAAAATCGATGGATTAAAAGAAGTGGTTGACCAAAAACCGATTCGTTTGTAAAGTCAACCTTTTTTGATGATTTTTTGCATTTCTCGGCCAAATAATGTCCGATTTGGGAATTTTATACCATTTTGGACTCGTAGGCATCAATACTATCGATTGCCATCAAAAAAATAAAAATCTAAATTTTGACCAAAATCAACAAAATAGCAAGGGGTTACATCACGTTTTTTCTCAAATTCGGGGTCGGTTCGAAAATCAAAACTTGTGTGATGATTTTGATTGAATATCTCGGGTAAATACTGACAGATTTTGAAATGTTATACCTTTTTGAATTCGTAGGGATCCCTACTATCAATTGGCATTCAAACATTTTAAAAATCCATGGGTTAAAAAAAGTGGTTGACCAAAAACCGATTCGTTTGTAAAGTCAACCTTTTTTGATGGTTTTTTGTAATATCTCGACCAAATACTATCCGATTTGGGAATTTTATACCATTTTGGACTCGTAAGGATCAGTACTATTGATTGACATCAAAAAAATAAAAATCTAAATTTTGACCAAAATCAACAAAATGGCAAGGGGTTACATGACGTTTTTTCTCAAATTCTGGGTCGGTTCGAAAATCAAAACTTGTGTGATGATTTTGATTGAATATCTCGGGTGAGTACTGACAGATTTTGAAATGTTATACCTTTTTGAATTCGTAGGGATCACTACAATCAATTGGCATTCAAACATTTTAAAAATCGATGGGTTAAAAAAAGTGGTTGATCAAAAACCGATTCGTTTGTAAAGTCAACCTTTTTTGACGATTTTATACCATTTTGGACTCGTAAGGATCAGTACTATCGATTGACATCAAAAAAATAAAAATCTAAATTTTGACCAAAATCAACAAAATGGCAAGGGGTTAAATCACGTTTTTTCTCAAATTCGGGGTCGGTTCGAAAATCAAAACTTGTGTGATGATTTTGATTGAATATCTCGGGTAAATACTGACAGATTTTGAAATGTTATACCTTTTTGAATTCGTAGGGATCCCTACTATCAATTGGCATTCAAACATTTTAAAAATCGATGGGTTAAAAAAAGTGGTTGATCAAAAACCGATTCGTTTGTAAAGTCAACCTTTTTTGATGATTTTTTGCATATCTAGGCCAAATAATGTCCGATTTGGGAATTTTATACCATTTTGGACTCGTAAGCATCAATACTATCGATTGGCATCAAACAAATAAAAATCTAAATTTTGACCAAAATCAACAAAATGGCAAGGGGTTACATCACGTTTTTTCTCAAATTCAGGGTCGGTAAGAAAATCAAAACTTGTTTGATGATTTTGATTGAATATCTCGGGTAAATACTGACCGATTTTGAAATGTTATACATTTTTGAATTCGTAGGGATCCCTACTATCAATTGGCATTCAAACATTTTAAAAATCGATGGGTTAAAAAAAGTGGTTGATCAAAAACCGATTCGTTTGTAAAGTTACATCACGTTTTTTCTCAAATTCGGAGTCGGTTCGAAAATCAAAACTTGTGTGATGATTTTGATTGAATACCTCGGGTAAATACTGACAGATTTTGAAATGTTATACCTTTTTGAATTCGTAGGGATCCCTACTATCAACTGGCATTCAAACATTTTAAAAATCGTTGGATTAAAAAAAGTGGTTGACCAAAAACCGATTCGTTTGTAAAGTCAACCTTTTTTGATGATTTTTTGTAATATCGCGGCCAAATAATGTCCGATTTGGGAATTTTATACCATTTTGGACTCTTAAGCATTAATACTATCGATTGGCATCAAAAAAATAAAAATCTAAATTTTGACCAAAATCAACAAAATGGCAAGGGGTTACATCACGTTTTTTCTCAAATTCGGGGTCGGTTCGAAAATCAAAACTTGTGTGATGATTTTGATTGAATATCTCGGGTAAATACTGACAGGTTTTGAAATGTTATACATTTTTGAATTCGTTGGGATCCCTACTATCAATTGGCATTCAAACATTTTAAAAATCGATGGATTAAAAAAAGTGGTTGACCAAAAACCGATTCGTTTGTAAAGTCAACCTTTTTTGATGATTTTTTGCATTTCTCGGCCAAATAATGTCCGATTTGGGAATTTTATACCATTTTGGACTCGTAAGCATCAATACTATCGATTGGCATCAAAAAAATAAAAATCTAAATTCCTGACCAAAATCAACAAAATAGCAAGGGGTTACATCACGTTTTTTCTCAAATTCGGGGTCGGTTCGAAAATCAAAACTTGTTTGATGATTTTGATTGAATATCTCGGGTAAATACTGACAGATTTTGAAATATTATACCTTTTTGAATTCGTAGGAATCCCTACTATCAATTGGCATTCAAACATTTTAAAAATCGATGGGTTAAAAAAAGTGGTTGACCAAAAACCGATTCGTTTGTAAAGTCAACCTTTTTTGATGGTTTTTTGTAATATCTCGACCAAATACTATCCGATTTGGCAATTTTATACCATTTTGGACTCGTAAGGATCAGTACTATCGATTGACATCAAAAAAATAAAAATCTAAATTTTGACCAAAATCAACAAAATGGCAAGGGGTTACATGACGTTTTTTCTCAAATTCTGGGTCGGTTCGAAAATCAAAACTTGTGTGATGATTTTGATTGAATATCTCGGGTAAGTACTGACAGATTTTGAAATGTTATACCTTTTTGAATTCGTAGGGATCACTACAATCAATTGGCATTCAAACATTTTAAAAATCGATGGGTTAAAAAAAGTGGTTGATCAAAAACCGATTCGTTTGTAAAGTCAACCTTTTTTGATGATTTTTTGCATATCTAGGCCAAATAATGTCCGATTTGGGAATTTTATACCATTTTGGACTCGTAAGCATCAATACTATCGATTGGCATCAAAAAAATAAAAATCTAAATTTTGACCAAAATCAACAAAATGGCAAGGGGTTAAATCACGTTTTTTCTCAAATTCGGGGTCGGTTCGAAAATCAAAACTTGTGTGATGATTTTGATTGAATATCTCGGGTAAATACTGACAGATTTTGAAATGTTATACCTTTTTGAATTCGTAGGGATCCCTACTATCAATTGGCATTCAAACATTTTAAAAATCGATGGGTTAAAAAAAGTGGTTGATCAAAAACCGATTCGTTTGTAAAGTCAACCTTTTTTGACGATTTTATACCATTTTGGACTCGTAAGGATCAGTACTATCGATTGACATCAAAAAAATAAAAATCTAAATTTTGACCAAAATCAACAAAATGGCAAGGGGTTAAATCACGTTTTTTCTCAAATTCGGGGTCGGTTCGAAAATCAAAACTTGTGTGATGATTTTGATTGAATATCTCGGGTAAATACTGACAGATTTTGAAATGTTATACCTTTTTGAATTCGTAGGGATCCCTACTATCAATTGGCATTCAAACATTTTAAAAATCGATGGGTTAAAAAAAGTGGTTGATCAAAAACCGATTCGTTTGTAAAGTCAACCTTTTTTGATGATTTTTTGCATATCTAGGCCAAATAATGTCCGATTTGGGAATTTTATACCATTTTGGACTCGTAAGCATCAATACTATCGATTGGCATCAAAAAAATAAAAATCTAAATTTTGACCAAAATCAACAAAATGGCAAGGGGTTACATCACGTTTTTTCTCAAATTCAGGGTCGGTAAGAAAATCAAAACTTGTTTGATGATTTTGATTGAATATCTCGGGTAAATACTGACCGATTTTGAAATGTTATACATTTTTGAATTCGTAGGGATCCCTACTATCAATTGGCATTCAAACATTTTAAAAATCGATGGGTTAAAAAAAGTGGTTGATCAAAAACCGATTCGTTTGTAAAGTTACATCACGTTTTTTCTCAAATTCGGAGTCGGTTCGAAAATCAAAACTTGTGTGATGATTTTGATTGAATACCTCGGGTAAATACTGACAGATTTTGAAATGTTATACCTTTTTGAATTTGTAGGGATCCCTACTATCAACTGGCATTCAAACATTTTAAAAATCGATGGGTTAAAAAAAGTGGTTGACCAAAAACCGATTCGTTTGTAAAGTCAACCTTTTTTGATGATTTTTTGTAATATCGCGGCCAAATAATGTCCGATTTGGGAATTTTATACCATTTTGGACTCTTAAGCATTAATACTATCGATTGGCATCAAAAAAATAAAAATCTAAATTTTGACCAAAATCAACAAAATGGCAAGGGGTTACATCACGTTTTTTCTCAAATTCGGGATCGGTTCGAAAATCAAAACTTGTTTGATGATTTTGATTGAATATCTCGGGTAAATACTGACAGATTTTGAAATGTTATACCTTTTTGAATTCGTAGAGATCCCTACTATCAATTGGCATTCAAACATTTTAAAAATCGATGGGTTAAAAAAAGTGGTTGATCAAAAACCGATTCGTTTGTAAAGTCCACCACTTTTGATGATTTTTTGTAATATCTCGGCCAAATAATGTCCGATTTGGGAATTTTATACCATTTTGGACTCGTAAGGATCAGTACTATCGATTGGCATCAAAAAAATAAAAATCTAAATGTTGACCAAATTCAACAAAATGGCACGTTTTTTCTCAAATTCGGGGTCGGTTCGAAAATCAAAACTTGTTTGATGATTTTGATTGAATATCTCGGGTAAATACTGACAGATTTTGAAATGTTATACCTTTTTGAATTCGTAGGGATCTCTACTTTCAATTGGCATTCAAATATTTTAAAAATCGATGGGTTAAAAAAAGTGGTTGACCAAAAACCGATTCGTTTGTAAAGTCCACCATTTTTGATGATTTTTTGTAATATCTCGGCCAAATAATGTCCGATTTGGGAATTTTATACCATTTTGGACTCGTAAGGATCAGTACTATCGTATAATAAAAATCTAAATTTTGACCAAAATCAACAAATTGGCAAGGGGTTACATCACGTTTTTTCTCAAATTCGGGGTCGGTTCGAAAATCAAAACTTGTGTGATGATTTTGATTGAATATCTCGGGTAAATACTGACAGATTTTGAAATGTTATACCTTTTTGAATTCGTAGGGATCCCTACTATCAATTGGCATTCAAACATTTTAAAAATCGATGGGTTAAAAAAAGTGGTTGATCAAAAACCGATTCGTTTGTAAAGTCCACCACTTTTGATGATTTTTTGTAATATCTCGGCCAAATAATGTCCGATTTGGGAATTTTATACCATTTTGGACTCGTAAGGATCAGTACTATCGATTGGCATCAAAAAAAATAAAAATCAAAATTTTGACCAAAATCAACAAAATGGCAAGGGGTTACATCACGTTTTTTCTCAAATTCGGGGTCGGTTCGAAAATCAAAACTTGTTTGATGATTTTGATTGAATATCTCGGGTAAATACTGACAGATTTTGAAATGTTATACCTTTTTGAATTCGTAGGGATCCCTACTATCAACTGGCATTCAAACATTTTAAAAATCGATGGGTTAAAAAAAGTGGTTGACCAAAAACCGATTCGTTTGTAAAGTCAACCTTTTTTGATGATTTTTTGTAATATCGCGGCCAAATAATGTCCGATTTGGGAATTTTATACCATTTTGGACTCTTAAGCATTAATACTATCGATTGGCATCAAAAAAATAAAAATCTAAATTTTGACCAAAATCAACAAAATGGCAAGGGGTTACATCACGTTTTTTCTCAAACTCGGGATCGGTTCGAAAATCAAAACTTGTTTGATGATTTTGATTGAATATCTCGGGTAAATACTGACAGATTTTGAAATGTTATACCTTTTTGAATTCGTAGAGATCCCTACTTTCAATTGGCATTCAAATATTTTAAAAATCGATGGGTTAAAAAAAGTGGTTGATCAAAAACCGATTCGTTTGTAAAGTCCACCACTTTTGATGATTTTTTGTAATATCTCGGCCAAATAATGTCCGATTTGGGAATTTTATACCATTTTGGACTCGTAAGGATCAGTACTATCGATTGGCATCAAAAAAATAAAAATCTAAATGTTGACCCAATTCAACAAAATGGCACGTTTTTTCTCAAATTCGGGGTCGGTTCGAAAATCAAAACTTGTTTGATGATTTTGATTGAATATCTCGGGTAAATACTGACAGATTTTGAAATGTTATACCTTTTTGAATTCGTAGGGATCTCTACTTTCAATTGGCATTCAAATTTTTTTTAAAATCGATGGGTTAAAAAAAGTGGTTGACCAAAAACCGATTCGTTTGTAAAGTCCACCATTTTTGATGATTTTTTGTAATATCTCGGCCAAATAATGTCCGATTTGGGAATTTTATACCATTTTGGACTCGTAAGGATCAGTACTATCGATTGGCATCAAAAAAAATAAAAATCTAAATTTTGACCAAAATCAACAAATTGGCAAGGGGTTACATCACGTTTTTTCTCAAATTCGGGGTCGGTTCGAAAATCAAAACTTGTTTGATGATTTTGATTGAAAATCTCGGGTAAATACTGACAGATTTTGAAATGTTATACCTTTTTGAATTCGTAGGGATCCCTACTATCAATTGGCATTCAAACATTTTAAAAATCGATGGGTTAAAAAAAGTGGTTGATCAAAAACCGATTCGTTTGTAAAGTCCACCACTTTTGATGATTTTTTGTAATATCTCGGCCAAATAATGTCCGATTTGGGAATTTTATACCATTTTGGACTCGTAAGGATCAGTACTATCGATTGGCATCAAAAAAAATAAAAATCAAAATTTTGACCAAAATCAACAAAATGGCAAGGGGTTACATCACGTTTTTTCTCAAATTCGGGGTCGGTTCGAAAATCAAAACTTGTTTGATGATTTTGATTGAATATCTCGGGTAAATACTGACAGATTTTGAAATGTTATACCTTTTTGAATTCGTAGGGATCTCTACTTTCAATTGGCATTCAAACATTTTAAAAATCGATGGGTTAAAAAAAGTGGTTGATCAAAAACCGATTCGTTTGTAAAGTCCACCGTTTTTGATGATTTTTTGTAATATCTCGGCCAAATAATGTCCGATTTGGGAATTTTATACCATTTTGGACTCGTAAGGATCAGTACTATCGATTGGCATCAAAAAAAAATAAAAATCTAAATTTTGACCAAAATCAACAAATTGGCAAGGGGTTACATCACGTTTTTTCTCAAATTCGGGGTCGGTTCGAAAATCAAAACTTGTTTGATGATTTTGATTGAATATCTCGGGTAAATACTGACAGTTTTTGAAATGTTATACCTTTTTGAATTCGTAGGGATCTCTACTTTCAATTGGCATTCAAACATTTTAAAAATCGATGGGTTAAAAAAAGTGGTTGACCAAAAACCGATTCGTTTGTAAAGTCAACCTTTTTTGATGAATTTTTGTAATATCTCGGCCAAATAATGTCCGATTTGGGAATTTTATACCATTTTGGACTCGTAAGGATCAGTACTATCGATTGGCATCAAAAAAATAAAAATCTAAATTTTGACCAAAATCAACAAAATGGCAAGGGGTTACATCACGTTTTTTCTCAAATTCCGGGTCGGTTCGAAAATCAAAACTTGTTTGATGATTTTTTGTAATATCTCGGCCAAATAATGTCCGATTTGGGAATTTTATACCATTTTGGACTCGTAAGGATCAGTACTATCGATTGGCATCAAAAAAATAAAAATCTAAATTTTGACCAAAATCAACAAAATGGCAAGGGGTTACATCACGTTTTTTCTCAAATTCGGGGTCGGTTCAAAAATCAAAACTTGTTTGATGATTTTGATTGAATATCTCGGGTAAATACTAACAGATTTTGAAATGTTATACCTTTTTGAATTTGTAGGGATCCCTACTATCAATTGGCATTCAAACATTTTAAAAATCGATGGGTTAAAAAAAGTGGTTGATCAAAAACCGATTCGTTTGTAAAGTCCACCGTTTTTGATGATTTTTTGTAATATCTCGGCCAAATAATGTCCGATTTGGGAATTTTATACCATTTTGGACTCGTAAGGATCAGTACTATCGATTGGCATCAAAAAAATAAAAATCTAAATTTTGACCAAAATCAACAAAATGGCAAGGGGTTACATCACGTTTTTTCTCAAATTCCGGGTCGGTTCGAAAATCAAAACTTGTTTGATGATTTTGATTAAATATCTCGGGTAAATACTGACAGATTTTGCAATGTTATACCTTTTTGAATTCGTAGGGATCCCTACTATCAATTGGCATTCAAACATTTTAAAAATCGATGGGTTAAAAAAAGTGGTTGACCAAAAACCGATTCGTTTGTAAAGTCAACCTTTTTTGATGATTTTTTGTAATATCTCGGCCAAATAATGTCCGATTTGGGAATTTTATACCATTTTGGACTCGTAAGGATCAGTACTATCGATTGGCATCAAAAAAATAAAAATCTAAATTTTGACCAAAATCAACAAAATGGCAAGGGGTTACATCACGTTTTTTCTCAAATTCGGGGTCGGTTCGAAAATCAAAACTTGTTTGATGATTTTGATTGAATATCTCGGGTAAATACTGACAGATTTTGAAATGTTATACCTTTTTGAATTCGTAGGGATCTCTACTTTCAATTGGCATTCAAATATTTTAAAAATCGATGGGTTAAAAAAAGTGGTTGACCAAAAACCGATTCGTTTGTAAAGTCCACCATTTTTGATGATTTTTTGTAATATCTCGGCCAAATAATGTCCGATTTGGGAATTTTATACCATTTTGGACTCGTAAGGATCAGTACTATCGATTGGCATCAAAAAAATAAAAATCTAAATTTTGACCAAAATCAACAAATTGGCAAGGGGTTACATCACGTTTTTTCTCAAATTCGGGGTCGGTTCGAAAATCAAAACTTGTTTGATGATTTTGATTGAATATCTCGGGTAAATACTGACAGTTTTTGAAATGTTATACCTTTTTGAATTCGTAGGGATCTCTACTTTCAATTGGCATTCAAACATTTTAAAAATCGATGGGTTAAAAAAAGTGGTTGATCAAAAACCGATTCGTTTGTAAAGTCAACCTTTTTTGATGATTTTTTGTAATATCTCGGCCAAATAATACCCGATTTATGAATTTTATACTATTTTGGACTCGTAAAGATCAGTACTATCGATTGTCATCAAAAAAATAAAAATCTAAATTTTGGCCAAAATCAACAAAATGGCAAGGGATTACATCACGTTTTTTCTCAAATTCGGGGTCGGTTCGAAAATCAAAACTTGTTTGATGATTTTGATTGAATATCTCGGGTAAATACTGACAGATTTTGCAATGTTATACCTTTTTGAATTCGTAGGGATCCCTACTATCAATTGGCATTCAAACATTTTAAAAATCGATGGGTTAAAAAAAGTGGTTGACCAAAAACCGATTCGTTTGTAAAGTCAACCTTTTTTGATGAATTTTTGTAATATCTCGGCCAAATAATGTCCGATTTGGGAATTTTATACCATTTTGGACTCGTAAGGATCAGTACTATCGATTGGCATCAAAAAAATAAAAATCTAAATTTTGACCAAAATCAACAAAATGGCAAGGGGTTACATCACGTTTTTTCTCAAATTCGCGGTCGGTTCGAAAATAAAAACTTGTTTGATGATTTTTTGTAATATCTCGGCCAAATAATGTCCGATTTGGGAATTTTATACCATTTTGGACTCGTAAGGATCAGTACTATCGATTGGCATCAAAAAAAATAAAAATCTAAATTTTGACCAAAATCAACAAAATGGCAAGGGGTTACATCACGTTTTTTCTCAAATTCGGGGTCGGTTCAAAAATCAAAACTTGTTTGATGATTTTGATTGAATATCTCGGGTAAATACTAACAGATTTTCAAATGTTATACCTTTTTGAATTTGTAGGGATCCCTACTATCAATTGGCATTCAAACATTTTAAAAATCGATGGGTTAAAAAAAGTGGTTGATCAAAAACCGATTCGTTTGTAAAGTCCACCGTTTTTGATGATTTTTTGTAATATCTCGGCCAAATAATGTCCGATTTGGGAATTTTATACCATTTTGGACTCGTAAGGATCAGTACTATCGATTGGCATCAAAAAAATAAAAATCTAAATTTTGACCAAAATCAACAAAATGGCAAGGGGTTACATCACGTTTTTTCTCAAATTCCGGGTCGGTTCGAAAATCAAAACTTGTTTGATGATTTTTTGTAATATCTCGGCCAAATAATGTCCGATTTGGGAATTTTATACCATTTTGGACTCGTAAGGATCAGTACTATCGATTGGCATCAAAAAAATAAAAATCTAAATTTTGACCAAAATCAACAAAATGGCAAGGGGTTACATCACGTTTTTTCTCAAATTCGGGGTCGGTTCAAAAATCAAAACTTGTTTGATGATTTTGATTGAATATCTCGGGTAAATACTAACAGATTTTGAAATGTTATACCTTTTTGAATTTGTAGGGATCCCTACTATCAATTGGCATTCAAACATTTTAAAAATCGATGGGTTAAAAAAAGTGGTTGATCAAAAACCGATTCGTTTGTAAAGTCCACCGTTTTTGATGATTTTTTGTAATATCTCGGCCAAATAATGTCCGATTTGGGAATTTTATACCATTTTGGACTCGTAAGGATCAGTACTATCGATTGGCATCAAAAAAATAAAAATCTAAATTTTGACCAAAATCAACAAAATGGCAAGGGGTTACATCACGTTTTTTCTCAAATTCCGGGTCGGTTCGAAAATCAAAACTTGTTTGATGATTTTGATTGAATATCTCGGGTAAATACTGACAGATTTTGCAATGTTATACCTTTTTGAATTCGTAGGGATCCCTACTATCAATTGGCATTCAAACATTTTAAAAATCGATAGGTTAAAAAAAGTGGTTGACCAAAAACCGATTCGTTTGTAAAGTCAACCTTTTTTGATGATTTTTTGTAATATCTCGGCCAAATAATGTCCGATTTGGGAATTTTATACCATTTTGGACTCGTAAGGATCAGTACTATCGATTGGCATCAAAAAAACAAAAATCTAAACTTTGACCAAAATCAACAAAATGGCAAGGGGTTACATCACGTTTTTTCTCAAATTCCGGGTCGGTTCGAAAATCAAAACTTGTTTGTTGATTTTGATTGAATATCTCGGGTAAATACTGACAGATTTTGAAATGTTATACCTTTTTGAATTCGTAGGGATCCCTACTATCAATTGGCATTCAAACATTTTCAAAATCGATGGGTTAAAAAAGTGGTTGATCAAAAACCGATTAGTTTGTAAAGTCCACCATTTTTGATGATTTTTGTAATATCCCGGCCAAATAATGTCCGATTTGGGAATTTTATACCATTTTGGACTCGTAAGGATCAGTACTATCGATTGGCATCAAAAAAATAAAAATCTAAATTTTGACCAAAATCAACAAAATGGCAAGGGGTTACATCACGTTTTTTCTCAAATTCGGGGTCGGTTCGAAAATAAAAACTTGTTTGATGATTTTTTGTAATATCTCGGCCAAATAATGTCCGATTTGGGAATTTTATACCATTTTGGACTCGTAAGGATCAGTACTATCGATTGGCATCAAAAAAAATAAAAATCTAAATTTTGACCAAAATCAACAAAATGGCAAGGGGTTACATCACGTTTTTTCTCAAATTCGGGGTCGGTTCGAAAATCAAAACTTGTTTGATGATTTTGATTGAATATCTCGGGTAAATACTGACAGATTTTGAAATGTTATACCTTTTTGAATTCGTAGGGATCTCTACTTTCAATTGGCATTCAAACATTTTAAAAATCGATGGGTTAAAAAAAGTGGTTGACCAAAAACCGATTCGTTTGTAAAGTCAACCTTTTTTGATGATTTTTTGTAATATCTCGGCCAAATAATACCCGATTTGGGAATTTTATACTATTTTGGACTCGTAAAGATCAGTACTATCGATTGTCATCAAAAAAATAAAAATCTAAATTTTGACCAAAATCAACAAAATGGCAAGGGGTTACATCACGTTTTTTCTCAAATTCGGGGTCGGTTCGAAAATCAAAACTTGTTTGATGATTTTGATTGAATATCTCGGGTAAATACTGACAGATTTTGCAATGTTATACCTTTTTGAATTCGTAGTGATCCCTACTATCAATTGGCATTCAAACATTTTAAAAATCGATGGGTTAAAAAAAGTGGTTGACCAAAAACCGATTCGTTTGTAAAGTCAATTTTTTTTGATGATTTTTTGTAATATCTCGGCCAAATAATGTCCGATTTGGGAATTTTATACCATTTTGGACTCGTAAGGATCAGTACTATCGATTGGCATCAAAAAAATAAAAATCTAAATTTTGACCAAAATCAACAAAATGGCAAGGGGTTACATCACGTTTTTTCTCAAATTCGGGGTCGGTTCGAAAATCAAAACTTGTTTGATGATTTTGATTGAATATCTCGGGTAAATACTGACAGATTTTGCAATGTTATACCTTTTTGAATTCGTAGGGATCCCTACTATCAATTGGCATTCAAACATTTTAAAAATCGATGGGTTAAAAAAAGTGGTTGACCAAAAACCGATTCGTTTGTAAAGTCAACCTTTTTTGATGATTTTTTGTAATATCTCGGCCAAATAATGTCCGATTTGGGAATTTTATACCATTTTGGACTCGTAAGGATCAGTACAATCGATTGGCATCAAAAAAATAAAAAACTAAATTTTGACCAAAATCAACAAAATGGCAAGGGGTTACATCACGTTTTTTCTCAAATTCGGGGTCGGTTCGAAAATCAAAACTTGTTTGATGATTTTGATTAAATATCTCGTTTAAATACTGACAGATTTTGAAATGTTATACCTTTTTGAATTCGTAGGGATCTCTACTTTCAATTGGCATTCAAACATTTTAAAAATCGATGGGTTAAAAAAAGTGGTTGATCAAAAACCGATTCGTTTGTAAAGTCAACCTTTTTTGATGATTTTTTGTAATATCTCGGCCAAATAATGTCCGATTTGGGAATTTTATACCATTTTGGACTCGTAAGGATCAGTACAATCGATTGGCATCAAAAAAATAAAAATCTAAATTTTGACCAAAATCAACAAAATGGCAAGGGGTTACATCACGTTTTTTCTCAAATTCGGGGTCGGTTCGAAAATCAAAACTTGTTTGATGATTTTGATTGAATATCTCGGGTAAATACTGACAGATTTTGAAATGTTATACCTTTTTGAATTCGTAGGGATCTCTACTTTCAATTGGCATTCAAACATTTTAAAAATCGATGGGTTAAAAAAAGTGGTTGATCAAAAACCGATTCGTTTGTAAAGTCAACCTTTTTTGATGATTTTTTGTAATATCTCGGCCAAATAATGTCCGATTTGGGAATTTTATACCATTTTGGACTCGTAAGGATCAGTACTATCGATTGTCATCAAAAAAATAAAAATCTAAATTTTGACCAAAATCAACAAAATGGCAAGGGGTTACATCACGTTTTTTCTCAAATTCGGGGTCGGTTCGAAAATCAAAACTTGTTTGATGATTTTTATTGAATATCTCGGGTAAATACTGACAGATTTTGAAATGTTATACCTTTTTGAATTCGTAGGGATCTCTACTTTCAATTGGCATTCAAACATTTTAAAAATCGATGGGTTAAAAAAAGTGGTTGATCAAAAACCGATTCGTTTGTAAAGTCAACCTTTTTTGATGATTTTTTGTAATATCTCGGCCAAATAATGTCCGATTTGGGAATTTTATACCATTTTGGACTCGTAAGGATCAGTACTATCGATTGGCATCAAAAAAATAAAAATCTAAATTTTGACCAAAATCAACAAAATGGCAAGGGGTTACATCACGTTTTTTCTCAAATTCGGGGTCGGTTCGAAAATCAAAACTTGTTTGATGATTTTGATTGAATATCTCGGGTAAATACTGACAGATCTTGAAATGTTATACCTTTTTGAATTCGTAGGGATCTCTACTTTCAATTGGCATTCAAACATTTTAAAAATCGATGGGTTAAAAAAAGTGGTTGACCAAAAACCGATTCGTTTGTAAAGTCAACCTTTTTTGATGATTTTTTGTAATATCTCGGCCAAATAATGTCCGATTTGGGAATTTTATACCATTTTGGACTCGTAAGGATCAGTACTATCGATTGGCATCAAAAAAATAAAAATCTAAATTTTGACCAAAATCAACAAAATGGCAAGGGGTTACATCACGTTTTTTCTCAAATTCGGGGTCGGTTCGAAAATCAAAACTTGTTTGATGATTTTTATTGAATATCTCGGGTAAATACTGACAGATTTTGAAATGTTATACCTGTTTGAATTCGTAGGGATCTCTACTTTCAATTGGCATTCAAACATTTTAAAAATCGATGGGTTAAAAAAAATGGTTGACCAAAAACCGATTTGTTTGTAAAGTCAACCTTCTTTGATGATTTTTTGTAATATCTCGGCCAAATAATGTCCGATTTGGGAATTTTATACCATTTTGGACTCGTAAGGATCAGTACTATCGATTGGCATCAAAAAAAATAAAATCTAAATTTTGACCAAAATCAACAAAATGGCAAGGGGTTACATCACGTTTTTTCTCAAATTCGGGGTCGGTTCGAAAATCAAAACTTGTTTGATGATTTTGATTGAATATCTCGGGTAAATACTGACAGATTTTGAAATGTTATACCTTTTTGAATTCGTAGGGATCTCTACTTTCAATTGGCATTCAAACATTTTAAAAATCGATGGGTTAAAAAAAGTGGTTGATCAAAAACCGATTCGTTTGTAAAGTCAACCTTTTTTGATGATTTTTTGTAATATCTCGGCCAAATAATGTCCGATTTGGGAATTTTATACCATTTTGGACTCGTAAGGATCAGTACTATCGATTGGCATCAAAAAAATAAAAATCTAAATTTTGACCAAAATCAACAAAATGGCAAGGGGTTACATCACGTTTTTTCTCAAATTCGGGGTCGGTTCGAAAATCAAAACTTGTTTGATGATTTTAATTGAATATCTCGGGTAAATACTGACAGATTTTGAAATGTTATACCTTTTTGAATTCGTAGGGATCTCTACTTTCAATTGGCATTCAAACATCTTAAAAATCGATGGGTTAAAAAAAATGGTTGACCAAAAACCGATTCGTTTGTAAAGTCAACCTTTTTTGATGATTTTTTGTAATATCTCGGCCAAATAATGTCCGATTTGGGAATTTTATACCATTTTGGACTCGTAAGGATCAGTACTATCGATTGGCATCAAAAAAATAAAAATCTAAATTTTGACCAAAATCAACAAAATGGCAAGGGGTTACATCACGTTTTTTCTCAAATTCGGGGTCGGTTCGAAAATAAAAACTTGTTTGATGATTTTTTGTAATATCTCGGCCAAATAATGTCCGATTTGGGAATTTTATACCATTTTGGACTCGTAAGGATCAGTACTATCGATTGGCATCAAAAAAATAAAAATCTAAATTTTGACCAAAATCAACAAAATGGCAAGGGGTTACATCACGTTTTTTCTCAAATTCGGGGTCGGTTCGAAAATCAAAACTTGTTTGATGATTTTGATTGAATATCTCGGGTAAATACTGACAGATTTTGAAATGTTATACCTTTTTGAATTCGTAGGGATCTCTACTTTCAATTGGCATTCAAACATTTTAAAAATCGATGAGTTAAAAAAAGTGGTTGATCAAAAACCGATTCGTTTGTAAAGTCAACCTTTTTTGATGATTTTTTGTAATATCTCGGCCAAATAATACCCGATTTGGGAATTTTATACTATTTTGGACTCGTAAAGACTCGTACTATCGATTGTCATCAAAAAAATAAAAATCTAAATTTTGACCAAAATCAACAAAATGGCAAGGGGTTACATCACGTTTTTTCTCAAATTCGGGGTCGGTTCGAAAATCAAAACTTGTTTGATGATTTTGATTAAATATCTCGGGTAAATACTGACAGATTTTGAAATGTTATACCTTTTTGAATTCGTAGGGATCTCTACTTTCAATTGGCATTCAAACATTTTAAAAATCGATGGGTTAAAAAAAGTGGTTGATCAAAAACCGATTCGTTTGTAAAGTCAACCTTTTTTGATGATTTTTTGTAATATCTCGGCCAAATAATGTCCGATTTGGGAATTTTTTACCATTTTGGACTCGTAAGGATCAGTACAATCGATTGGCATCAAAAAAAAAAAATCTAAATTTTGACCAAAATCAACAAAATGGCAAGGGGTTACATCACGTTTTTTCTCAAATTCGGGGTCGGTTCGAAAATCAAAACTTGTTTGATGATTTTGATTGAATATCTCGGGTAAATACTGACAGATTTTGAAATGTTATACCTTTTTGAATTCGTAGGGATCTCTACTTTCAATTGGCATTCAAACATTTTAAAAATCGATGGGTTAAAAAAAGTGGTTGATCAAAAACCGATTCGTTTGTAAAGTCAACCTTTTTTGATGATTTTTTGTAATATCTCGGCCAAATAATGTCCGATTTGGGAATTTTATACCATTTTGGACTCGTAAGGATCAGTACTATCGATTGGCATCAAAAAAATAAAAATCTAAATTTTGACCAAAATCAACAAAATGGCAAGGGGTTACATCACGTTTTTTCTCAAATTCGGGGTCGGTTCGAAAATCAAAACTTGTTTGATGATTTTTATTGAATATCTCGGGTAAATACTGACAG
The DNA here is from genome assembly GCA_035045355.1 of Drosophila lacicola. Classification (NCBI taxonomy): domain Eukaryota; kingdom Metazoa; phylum Arthropoda; class Insecta; order Diptera; family Drosophilidae; genus Drosophila; species Drosophila lacicola. The sequence continues at coordinate 24,542 of JAWNPB010000105.1, read as the reverse complement.
ATTTTGAAATGTTATACCTTTTTGAATTCGTAGGGATCTCTACTTTCAATTGGCATTCAAACATTTTAAAAATCGATGGGTTAAAAAAAGTGGTTGATCAAAAACCGATTCGTTTGTAAAGTCAACCTTTTTTGATGATTTTTTGTAATATCTCGGCCAAATAATGTCCGATTTGGGAATTTTATACCATTTTGGACTCGTAAGGATCAGTACTATCGATTGGCATCAAAAAAAATAAAAATCTAAATTTTGACCAAAATCAACAAAATGACAAGGGGTTACATCACGTTTTTTCTCAAATTCGGGGTCGGCTCGAAAATCAAAACTTGTTTGATGATTTTGATTGAATATCTCGGGTAAATACTGACAGATCTTGAAATGTTATACCTTTTTGAATTCGTAGGGATCTCTACTTTCAATTGGCATTCAAACATTTTAAAAATCGATGGGTTAAAAAAAGTGGTTGACCAAAAACCGATTCGTTTGTAAAGTCAACCTTTTTTGATGATTTTTTGTAATATCTCGGCCAAATAATGTCCGATTTGGGAATTTTATACCATTTTGGACTCGTAAGGATCAGTACTATCGATTGGCATCAAAAAAATAAAAATCTAAATTTTGACCAAAATCAACAAAATGGCAAGGGGTTACATCACGTTTTTTCTCAAATTCGGGGTCGGTTCGAAAATCAAAACTTGTTTGATGATTTTTATTGAATATCTCGGGTAAATACTGACAGATTTTGAAATGTTATACCTGTTTGAATTCGTAGGGATCTCTACTTTCAATTGGCATTCAAACATTTTAAAAATCGATGGGTTAAAAAAAATGGTTGACCAAAAACCGATTTGTTTGTAAAGTCAACCTTCTTTGATGATTTTTTGTAATATCTCGGCCAAATAATGTCCGATTTGGGAATTTTATACCATTTTGGACTCGTAAGGATCAGTACTATCGATTGGCATCAAAAAAATTAAAATCTAAATTTTGACCAAAATCAACAAAATGGCAAGGGGTTACATCACGTTTTTTCTCAAATTCGGGGTCGGTTCGAAAATCAAAACTTGTTTGATGATTTTTATTGAATATCTCGGGTAAATACTGACAGATTTTGAAATGTTATACCTTTTTGAATTCGTAGGGATCTCTACTTTCAATTGGCATTCAAACATTTTAAAAATCGATGGGTTAAAAAAAGTGGTTGATCAAAAACCGATTCGTTTGTAAAGTCAACCTTTTTTGATGATTTTTTGTAATATCTCGGCCAAATAATGTCCGATTTGGGAATACCATTTTGGACTCGTAAGGATCAGTACTATCGATTGGCATCAAAAAAATAAAAATCTAAATTTTGACCAAAATCAACAAAATGGCAAGGGGTTACATCACGTTTTTTCTCAAATTCGGGGTCGGTTCGAAAATCAAAACTTGTTTGATGATTTTAATTGAATATCTCGGGTAAATACTGACAGATTTTGAAATGTTATACCTTTTTGAATTCGTAGGGATCTCTACTTTCAATTGGCATTCAAACATCTTAAAAATCGATGGGTTAAAAAAAATGGTTGACCAAAAACCGATTCGTTTGTAAAGTCAACCTTTTTTGATGATTTTTTGTAATATCTCGGCCAAATAATGTCCGATTTGGGAATTTTATACCATTTTGGACTCGTAAGGATCAGTACTATCGATTGGCATCAAAAAAATAAAAATCTAAATTTTGACCAAAATCAACAAAATGGCAAGGGGTTACATCACGTTTTTTCTCAAATTCGGGGTCGGTTCGAAAATCAAAACTTGTTTGATGATTTTGATTGAATATCTCGGGTAAATACTGACAGATTTTGAAATGTTATACCTTTTTGAATTCGTAGGGATCCCTACTATCAATTGGCATTCAAACATTTTAAAAATCGATGGGTTAAGAAAAGTGGTTGATCAAAAACCGATTCTTTTGTAAAGTCCACCATTTTTGATGATTTTTTGTAATATCTCGGCCAAATAATGTCCGATTTGGGAATTTTATACCATTTTGGACTCGTAAGAATCAGTACTATCGATTGGCATCAAAAAAATAAAAATCTAAATTTTGACCAAAATCAACAAAATGGCAAGGGGTTACATCACGTTTTTTCTCAAATTCGGGTTCGGTTCGAAAATCAAAACTTGTTTGATGATTTTGATTGAATATCTCGGGTAAATACTGACAGATTTTGAAATGTTATACCTTTTTGAATTCGTAGGGATCCCTACTATCAATTGGCATTCAAACATTTTAAAAATCGATGGGTTAAAAAAAGTGGTTGATCAAAAACCGATTCGTTTGTAAAGTCCACCGTTTTTGATGATTTTTTGTAATATCTCGGCCAAATAATGTCCGATTTGGGAATTTTATACCATTTTGGACTCGTAAGGATCAGTACTATCGATTGGCATCAAAAAAATAAAAATCTAAATTTTGACCAAAATCAACAAAATGGCAAGGGGTTACATCACGTTTTTTCTCAAATTCGGGGTCGGTTCGAAAATCAAAACTTGTTTGATGATTTTGATTGAATATCTCGGGTAAATACTGACAGATTTTGAAATGTTATACCTTTTTGAATTCGTAGGGATCCCTACTATCAATTGGCATTCAAACATTTTCAAAATCGATGGGTTAAAAAAGTGGTTGACCAAAAACCGATTCGTTTGTAAAGTCCACCATTTTTGATGATTTTTTGTAATATCTCGGCCAAATAATGTCCGATTTGGGAATTTTATACCATTTTGGACTCGTAAGGATCAGTACTATCGATTGGCATCAAAAAAAATAAAAATCTAAATTTTGACCAAAATCAACAAAATGGCAAGGGGTTACATCACGTTTTTTCTCAAATTCGGGGTCGGTTCGAAAATCAAAACTTGTTTGATGATTTTGATTGAATATCTCGGGTAAATACTGACAGATTTTGAAATGTTATACCTTTTTGAATTCGTAGGGATCCCTACTATCAATTGGCATTCAAACATTTTAAAAATCGATGGGTTAAAAAAAGTGGTTGACCAAAAACCGATTCGTTTGTAAAGTCAACCTTTTTTGATGATTTTTTGTAATATCTCGGCCAAATAATGTCCGATTTGGGAATTTTATACCATTTTGGACTCGTAAGGATCAGTACTATCGATTGGCATCAAAAAAATAAAAATCTAAATTTTGACCAAAATCAACAAAATGGCAAGGGGTTACATCACGTTTTTTCTCAAATTCGGGGTCGGTTCGAAAATCAAAACTTGTTTGATGATTTTGATTGAATATCTCGGGTAAATACTGACAGATTTTGAAATGTTATACCTTTTTGAATTCGTAGGGATCCCTACTATCAATTGGCATTCAAACATTTTAAAAATCGATGGGTTAAAAAAAGTGGTTGACCAAAAACCGATTCGTTTGTAAAGTCAACCTTTTTTGATGATTTTTTGTAATATCTCGGCCAAATAATGTCCGATTTGGGAATTTTATACCATTTTGGACTCGTAAGGATCAGTACTATCGATTGGCATCAAAAAAATAAAAATCTAAATTTTGACCAAAATCAACAAAATGGCAAGGGGTTACATTTTTTCTCAAATTCGGGGTCGGTTCGAAAATCAAAACTTGTTTGATGATTTTGATTGAATATCTCGGGTAAATACTGACAGATTTTGAAATGTTATACCTTTTTGAATTCGTAGGGATCTCTACTTTCAATTGGCATTCAAACATTTTAAAAATCGATGGGTTAAAAAAAGTGGTTGACCAAAAACCGATTCGTTTGTAAAGTCAACCTTTTTTGATGATTTTTTGTAATATCTCGGCCAAATAATGTCCGATTTGGGAATTTTATACCATTTTGGACTCGTAAGGATCAGTACTATCGATTGGCATCAAAAAAATAAAAATCTAAATTTTGACCAAAATCAACAAAATGGCAAGGGGTTACATCACGTTTTTTCTCAAATTCGGGGTCGGTTCGAAAATCAAAACTTGTTTGATGATTTTTATTGAATATCTCGGGTAAATACTGACAGATTTTGAAATGTTATACCTGTTTAAATTCGTAGGGATCTCTACTTTCAATTGGCATTCAAACATTTTAAAAATCGATGGGTTAAAAAAAATGGTTGACCAAAAACCGATTCGTTTGTAAAGTCAACCTTTTTTGATGATTTTTTGTAATATCTCGGCCAAATAATGTCCGATTTGGGAATTTTATACCATTTTGGACTCGTAAGGATCAGTACTATCGATTGGCATCAAAAAAATAAAAATCTAAATTTTGACCAAAATCAACAAAATGGCAAGGGGTTACATCACGTTTTTTCTCAAATTCGGGGTCGGTTCGAAAATCAAAACTTGTTTGATGATTTTGATTGAATATCTCGGGTAAATACTGACAGATTTTGAAATGTTATACCTTTTTGAATTCGTAGGGATCTCTACTTTCAATTGGCATTCAAACATTTTAAAAATCGATGGGTTAAAAAAAGTGGTTGATCAAAAACCGATTCGTTTGTAAAGTCAACCTTTTTTGATGATTTTTTGTAATATCTCGGCCAAATAATGTCCGATTTGGGAATTTTATACCATTTTGGACTCGTAAGGATCAGTACTATCGATTGGCATCAAAAAAATAAAAATCTAAATTTTGACCAAAATCAACAAAATGGCAAGGGGTTACATCACGTTTTTTCTCAAATTCGGGGTCGGTTCGAAAATCAAAACTTGTTTGATGATTTTAATTGAATATCTCGGGTAAATACTGACAGATTTTGAAATGTTATACCTTTTTGAATTCGTAGGGATCTCTACTTTCAATTGGCATTCAAACATTTTAAAAATCGATGGGTTAAAAAAAATGGTTGACCAAAAACCGATTCGTTTGTAAAGTCAACCTTTTTTGATGATTTTTTGTAATATCTCGGCCAAATAATGTCCGATTTGGGAATTTTATACCATTTTGGACTCGTAAGGATCAGTACTATCGATTGGCATCAAAAAAATAAAAATCTAAATTTTGACCAAAATCAACAAAATGGCAAGGGGTTACATCACGTTTTTTCTCAAATTCGGGGTCGGTTCGAAAATCAAAACTTGTTTGATGATTTTGATTGAATATCTCGGGTAAATACTGACAGATTTTGAAATGTTATACCTTTTTGAATTCGTAGGGATCTCTACTTTCAATTGGCATTCAAACATTTTAAAAATCGATGGGTTAAAAAAAGTGGTTGACCAAAAACCGATTCGTTTGTAAAGTCAACCTTTTTTGATGATTTTTTGTAATATCTCGGCCAAATAATGTCCGATTTGGGAATTTTATACCATTTTGGACTCGTAAGGATCAGTACTATCGATTGGCATCAAAAAAATAAAAATCTAAATTTTGACCAAAATCAACAAAATGGCAAGGGGTTACATCACGTTTTTTCTCAAATTCGGGGTCGGTTCGAAAATCAAAACTTGTTTGATGATTTTTATTGAATATCTCGGGTAAATACTGACAGATTTTGAAATGTTATACCTTTTTGAATTCGTAGGGATCCCTACTATCAATTGGCATTCAAACATTTTAAAAATCGATGGGTTAAAAAAAGTGGTTGACCAAAAACCGATTCGTTTGTAAAGTCAACCTTTTTTGATGATTTTTTGTAATATCTCGGCCAAATAATGTCCGATTTGGGAATTTTATACCATTTTGGACTCGTAAGGATCAGTACTATCGATTGGCATCAAAAAAATAAAAATCTAAATTTTGACCAAAATCAACAAAATGGCAAGGGGTTACATCACGTTTTTTCTCAAATTCGGGGTCGGTTCGAAAATCAAAACTTGTTTGATGATTTTGATTGAATATCTCGGGTAAATACTGACAGATTTTGAAATGTTATACCTTTTTGAATTCGTAGGGATCTCTACTTTCAATTGGCATTCAAACATTTTAAAAATCGATGGGTTAAAAAAAATGGTTGACCAAAAACCGATTCGTTTGTAAAGTCAACCTTTTTTGATGATTTTTTGTAATATCTCGGCCAAATAATGTCCGATTTGGGAATTTTATACCATTTTGGACTCGTAAGGATCAGTACTATCGATTGGCATCAAAAAAATAAAAATCTAAATTTTGACCAAAATCAACAAAATGGCAAGGGGTTACATCACGTTTTTTCTCAAATTCGGGGTCGGTTCGAAAATCAAAACTTGTTTGATGATTTTGATTGAATATCTCGGGTAAATACTGACAGATTTTGAAATGTTATACCTTTTTGAATTCGTAGGGATCTCTACTTTCAATTGGCATTCAAACATTTTAAAAATCGATGGGTTAAAAAAAGTGGTTGACCAAAAACCGATTCGTTTGTAAAGTCAACCTTTTTTGATGATTTTTTGTAATATCTCGGCCAAATAATGTCCGATTTGGGAATTTTATACCATTTTGGACTCGTAAGGATCAGTACTATCGATTGGCATCAAAAAAATAAAAATCTAAATTTTGACCAAAATCAACAAAATGGCAAGGGGTTACATCACGTTTTTTCTCAAATTCGGGGTCGGTTCGAAAATCAAAACTTGTTTGATGATTTTGATTGAATATCTCGGGTAAATACTGACAGATTTTGAAATGTTATACCTTTTTGAATTCGTAGGGATCCCTACTATCAATTGGCATTCAAACATTTTAAAAATCGATGGGTTAAAAAAAGTGGTTGACCAAAAACCGATTCGTTTGTAAAGTCAACCATTTTTGATGATTTTTTGTAATATCTCGGCCAAATAATGTCCGATTTGGGAATTTTATACCATTTTGGACTCGTAAGAATCAGTACTATCGATTGGCATCAAAAAAATAAAAATCTAAATTTTGACCAAAATCAACAAAATGGCAAGGGGTTACATCACGTTTTTTCTCAAATTCGGGGTCGGTTCGAAAATCAAAACTTGTTTGATGATTTTGATTGAATATCTCGGGTAAATACTGACAGATTTTGAAATGTTATACCTTTTTGAATTCGTAGGGATCCCTACTATCAATTGGCATTCAAACATTTTAAAAATCGATGGGTTAAAAAAAGTGGTTGATCAAAAACCGATTCGTTTGTAAAGTCAACCTTTTTTGATGATTTTTTGTAATATCTCGGCCAAATAATGTCCGATTTGGGAATTTTATACCATTTTGGACTCGTAAGGATCAGTACTATCGATTGGCATCAAAAAAATAAAAATCTAAATTTTGACCAAAATCAACAAAATGGCAAGGGGTTACATCACGTTTTTTCTCAAATTCGGGGTCGGTTCGAAAATCAAAACTTGTTTGATGATTTTGATTGAATATCTCGGGTAAATACTGACAGATTTTGAAATGTTATACCTTTTTGAATTCGTAGGGATCCCTACTATCAATTGGCATTCAAACATTTTAAAAATCGATGGGTTAAAAAAAGTGGTTGACCAAAAACCGATTCGTTTGTAAAGTCAACCTTTTTTGATGATTTTTTTGTAATATCTCGGCCAAATAATGTCCGATTTGGGAATTTTATACCATTTTGGACTCGTAAGGAAATAAAAATCTAAATTTTGATCAACAAAATGGCAAGGGGTTACATCACGTTTTTTCTCAAATTCGGGGTCGGTTCGAAAATCAAAACTTGTTTGATGATTTTGATTGAATATCTCGGGTAAATACTGACAGATTTTGAAATGTTATACCTTTTTGAATTCGTAGGGATCTCTACTATCAATTGGCATTCAAACATTTTAAAAATCGATGGGTTAAAAAAAGTGGTTGACCAAAAACCGATTCGTTTGTAAAGTCAACCTTTTTTTGATGATTTTTTGTAATATCTCGGCCAAATAATGTCCGATTTGGGAATTTTATACCATTTTGGACTCGTAAGGATCAGTACTATCGATTGGCATCAAAAAAATAAAAATCTAAATTTTGACCAAAATCAACAAAATGGCAAGGGGTTACATCACGTTTTTTCTCAAATTCGGGGTCGGTTCGAAAATCAAAACTTGTTTGATGATTTTGATTGAATATCTCGGGTAAATACTGACAGATTTTGAAATGTTATACCTTTTTGAATTCGTAGGGATCCCTACTATCAATTGGCATTCAAACATTTTAAAAATCGATGGGTTAAAAAAAGTGGTTGACCAAAAACCGATTCGTTTGTAAAGTCAACCTTTTTTGATGATTTTTTGTAATATCTCGGCCAAATAATGTCCGATTTGGGAATTTTATACCATTTTGGACTCGTAAGGATCAGTACTATCGATTGGCATCAAAAAAATAAAAATCTAAATTTTGACCAAAATCAACAAAATGGCAAGGGGTTACATCACGTTTTTTCTCAAATTCGGGGTCGGTTCGAAAATCAAAACTTGTTTGATGATTTTGATTGAATATCTCGGGTAAATACTGACAGATTTTGAAATGTTATACCTTTTTGAATTCGTAGGGATCCCTACTATCAATTGGCATTCAAACATTTTAAAAATCGATGGGTTAAAAAAAGTGGTTGACCAAAAACCGATTCGTTTGTAAAGTCAACCTTTTTTGATGATTTTTTGTAATATCTCGGCCAAATAATGTCCGATTTGGGAATTTTATACCATTTTGGACTCGTAAGGATCAGTACTATCGATTGGCATCAAAAAAATAAAAATCTAAATTTTGACCAAAATCAACAAAATGGCAAGGGGTTACATCACGTTTTTTCTCAAATTCGGGGTCGGTTCGAAAATCAAAACTTGTTTGATGATTTTTATTGAATATCTCGGGTAAATACTGTCAGATTTTGAAATGTTATACCTTTTTGAATTCGTAGGGATCCCTACTATCAATTGGCATTCAAACATTTTAAAAATCGATGGGTTAAAAAAAGTGGTTGACCAAAAACCGATTCGTTTGTAAAGTCAACCTTTTTTGATGATTTTTTGGAATATCTCGGCCAAATAATGTCCGATTTGGGAATTTTATACCATTTTGGACTCGTAAGGATCAGTACTATCGATTGGCATCAAAAAAATAAAAATCTAAATTTTGACCAAAATCAACAAAATGGCAAGGGGTTACATCACGTTTTTTCTCAAATTCGGGGTCGGTTCGAAAATCAAAACTTTTTTGATGATTTTTATTGAATATCTCGGGTAAATACTGTCAGATTTTGAAATGTTATACCTTTTTGAATTCGTAGGGATCGCTACTATCAATTGGCATTCAAACATTTTAAAAATCGATTGGTTAAAAAAAGTGGTTGACCAAAAACCGATTTGTTTCTAAAGTCAACCTTTCTTGATGATTTTTTGTAATATCTCGGCCAAATAATGTCCGATTTGGGAATTTTATACCATTTTGGACTCGTAAGGATCAGTACTATCGATTGGCATCAAAAAAATAAAAATCTAAATTTTGACCAAAATCAACAAAATGGCAAGGGGTTACATCACGTTTTTTCTCAAATTCGGGGTCGGTTCGAAAATCAAAACTTTTTTGATGATTTTTATTGAATATCTCGGGTAAATACTGTCAGATTTTGAAATGTTATACCTTTTTGAATTCGTAGGGATCCCTACTATCAATTGGCATTCAAACATTTTAAAAATCGATGGGTTAAAAAAAGTGGTTGACCAAAAACCGATTCGTTTGTAAAGTCAACCTTTTTTGATGATTTTTTGTAATATCTCGGCCAAATAATGTCCGATTTGGGAATTTTATACCATTTTGGACTCGTAAGGATCAGTACTATCGATTGGCATCAAAAAAATAAAAATCTAAATTTTGACCAAAATCAACAAAATGGCAAGGGGTTACATCACGTTTTTTCTCAAATTCGGGGTCGGTTCGAAAATCAAAACTTGTTTGATGATTTTGATTGAATATCTCGGGTAAATACTGACAGATTTTGAAATGTTATACCTTTTTGAATTCGTAGGGATCCCTACTATCAATTGGCATTCAAACATTTTAAAAATCGATGGGTTAAAAAAAGTGGTTGACCAAAAACCGATTCGTTTGTAAAGTCAACCTTTTTTGATGATTTTTTGTAATATCTCGGCCAAATAATGTCCGATTTGGGAATTTTATACCATTTTGGACTCGTAAGGATCAGTACTATCGATTGGCATCAAAAAAATAAAAATCTAAATTTTGACCAAAATCAACAAAATGGCAAGGGGTTACATCACGTTTTTTCTCAAATTCGGGGTCGGTTCGAAAATCAAAACTTTTTTGATGATTTTTATTGAATATCTCGGGTAAATACTGACAGATTTTGAAATGTTATACCTTTTTGAATTCGTAGGGATCGCTACTATCAATTGGCATTCAAACATTTTAAAAATCGATGGGTTAAAAAAAGTGGTTGACCAAAAACCGATTCGTTTGTAAAGTCAACCTTTTTTGATGATTTTTTGTAATATCTCGGCCAAATAATGTCCGATTTGGGAATTTTATACCATTTTGGACTCGTAAGGATCAGTACTATCGATTGGCATCAAAAAAATAAAAATCTAAATTTTGACCAAAATCAACAAAATGGCAAGGGGTTACATCACGTTTTTTCTCAAATTCGGGGTCGGTTCGAAAATCAAAACTTGTTTGATGATTTTGATTGAATATCTCGGGTAAATACTGTCAGATTTTGAAATGTTATACCTTTTTGAATTCGTAGGGATCGCTACTATCAATTGGCATTCAAACATTTTAAAAATCGATGGGTTAAAAAAAGTGGTTGACCAAAAACCGATTCGTTTGTAAAGTCAACCTTTTTTGATGATTTTTTGTAATATCTCGGCCAAATAATGTCCGATTTGGGAATTTTATACCATTTTGGACTCGTAAGGATCAGTACTATCGATTGGCATCAAAAAAATAAAAATCTAAATTTTGACCAAAATCAACAAAATGGCAAGGGGTTACATCACGTTTTTTCTCAAATTCGGGGTCGGTTCGAAAATCAAAACTTGTTTGATGATTTTGATTGAATATCTCGGGTAAATACTGACAGATTTTGAAATGTTATACCTTTTTGAATTCGTAGGGATCCCTACTATCAATTGGCATTCAAACATTTTAAAAATCGATGGGTTAAAAAAAGTGGTTGACCAAAAACCGATTCGTTTGTAAAGTCAACCTTTTTTGATGATTTTTTGTAATATCTCGGCCAAATAATGTCCGATTTGGGAATTTTATACCATTTTGGACTCGTAAGGATCAGTACTATCGATTGGCATCAAAAAAATAAAAATCTAAATTTTGACCAAAATCAACAAAATGGCAAGGGGTTACATCACGTTTTTTCTCAAATTCGGGGTCGGTTCGAAAATCAAAACTTGTTTGATGATTTTGATTGAATATCTCGGGTAAATACTGACAGATTTTGAAATGTTATACCTTTTTGAATTCGTAGGGATCTCTACTATCAATTGGCATTCAAACATTTTAAAAATCGATGGGTTAAAAAAAGTGGTTGACCAAAAACCGATTCGTTTGTAAAGTCAACCTTTTTTGATGATTTTTTGTAATATCTCGGCCAAATAATGTCCGATTTGGGAATTTTATACCATTTTGGACTCGTAAGGATCAGTACTATCGATTGGCATCAAAAAAATAAAAATCTAAATTTTGACCAAAATCAACAAAATGGCAAGGGGTTACATCACGTTTTTTCTCAAATTCGGGGTCGGTTCGAAAATCAAAACTTGTTTGATGATTTTTATTGAATATCTCGGGTAAATACTGTCAGATTTTGAAATGTTATACCTTTTTGAATTCGTAGGGATCCCTACTATCAATTGGCATTCAAACATTTTAAAAATCGATGGGTTAAAAAAAGTGGTTGACCAAAAACCGATTCGTTTGTAAAGTCAACCTTTTTTGATGATTTTTTGTAATATCTCGGCCAAATAATGTCCGATTTGGGAATTTTATACCATTTTGGACTCGTAAGGATCAGTACTATCGATTGGCATCAAAAAAATAAAAATCTAAATTTTGACCAAAATCAACAAAATGGCAAGGGGTTACATCACGTTTTTTCTCAAATTCGGGGTCGGTTCGAAAATCAAAACTTGTTTGATGATTTTTATTGAATATCTCGGGTAAATACTGACAGATTTTGAAATGTTATACCTTTTTGAATTCGTAGGGATCCCTACTATCAATTGGCATTCAAACATTTTAAAAATCGATGGGTTAAAAAAAATGGTTGACCAAAAACCGATTCGTTTGTAAAGTCAACCTTTTTTGATGATTTTTTGTAATATCTCGGCCAAATACTGTCCGATTTGGGAATTTTATACCATTTTGGACTCGTAAGGATCAGTACTATCGATTGGCATCAAAAAAATAAAAATCTAAATTTTGACCAAAATCAACAAAATGGCAAGGGGTTACATCACGTTTTTTCTCAAATTCGGGGTCGGTTCGAAAATCAAAACTTGTTTGATGATTTTAATTGAATATCTCGGGTAAATACTGACAGATTTTGAAATGTTATACCTTTTTGAATTCGTAGGGATCTCTACTTTCAATTGGCATTCAAACATTTTAAAAATCGATGGGTTAAAAAAAGTGGTTGACCAAAAACCGATTCGTTTGTAAAGTCAACCTTTTTTGATGATTTTTTGTAATATCTCGGCCAAATAATGTCCGATTTGGGAATTTTATACCATTTTGGACTCGTAAGGATCAGTACTATCGATTGGCATCAAAAAAATAAAAATCTAAATTTTGACCAAAATCAACAAAATGGCAAGGGGTTACATCACGTTTTTTCTCAAATTCGGGGTCGGTTCGAAAATCAAAACTTGTTTGATGATTTTGATTGAATATCTCGGGTAAATACTGACAGATTTTGAAATGTTATACCTTTTTGAATTCGTAGGGATCCCTACTATCAATTGGCATTCAAACATTTTAAAAATCGATGGGTTAAAAAAAGTGGTTGACCAAAAACCGATTCGTTTGTAAAGTCAACCATTTTTGATGATTTTTTGTAATATCTCGGCCAAATAATGTCCGATTTGGGAATTTTATACCATTTTGGACTCGTAAGAATCAGTACTATCGATTGGCATCAAAAAAATAAAAATCTAAATTTTGACCAAAATCAACAAAATGGCAAGGGGTTACATCACGTTTTTTCTCAAATTCGGGGTCGGTTCGAAAATCAAAACTTGTTTGATGATTTTGATTGAATATCTCGGGTAAATACTGACAGATTTTGAAATGTTATACCTTTTTGAATTCGTAGGGATCCCTACTATCAATTGGCATTCAAACATTTTAAAAATCGATGGGTTAAAAAAAGTGGTTGACCAAAAACCGATTCGTTTGTAAAGTCCACCTTTTTTGATGATTTTTTGTAATATCTCGGCCAAATAATGTCCGATTTGGGAATTTTATACCATTTTGGACTCGTAAGAATCAGTACTATCGATTGGCATCAAAAAAATAAAAATCTAAATTTTGACCAAAATCAACAAAATGGCAAGGGGTTACATCACGTTTTTTCTCAAATTCGGGGTCGGTTCGAAAATCAAAACTTGTTTGATGATTTTGATTGAATATCTCGGGTAAATACTGACAGATTTTGAAATGTTATACCTTTTTGAATTCGTAGGGATCTCTACTTTCAATTGGCATTCAAACATTTTAAAAATCGATGGGTTAAAAAAAGTGGTTGACCAAAAACCGATTCGTTTGTAAAGTCAACCTTTTTTGATGATTTTTTGTAATATCTCGGCCAAATAATGTCCGATTTGGGAATTTTATACCATTTTGGACTCGTAAGGATCAGTACTATCGATTGGCATCAAAAAAATAAAAATCTAAATTTTGACCAAAATCAACGAAATGGCAAGGGGTTACATCACGTTTTTTCTCAAATTCGGGGTCGGTTCGAAAATCAAAACTTGTTTGATGATTTTGATTGAATATCTCGGGTAAATACTGACAGATTTTGAAATGTTATACCTTTTTGAATTCGTAGGGATCCCTACTATCAATTGGCATTCAAACATTTTAAAAATCGATGGGTTAAAAAAAGTGGTTGACCAAAAACCGATTCGTTTGTAAAGTCAACCTTTTTTGATGATTTTTTGTAATATCTCGGCCAAATAATGTCCGATTTGGGAATTTTATACCATTTTGGACTCGTAAGAATCAGTACTATCGATTGGCATCAAAAAAATAAAAATCTAAAATCAACAAAATGGCAAGGGGTTACATCACGTTTTTTCTCAAATTCGGGGTCGGTTCGAAAATCAAAACTTGTTTGATGATTTTGATTGAATATCTCGGGTAAATACTGACAGATTTTGAAATGTTATACCTTTTTGAATTCGTAGGGATCCCTACTATCAATTGGCATTCAAACATTTTAAAAATCGATGGGTTAAAAAAAGTGGTTGACCAAAAACCGATTCGTTTGTAAAGTCAACCTTTTTTGATGATTTTTTGTAATATCTCGGCCAAATAATGTCCGATTTGGGAATTTTATACCATTTTGGACTCGTAAGGATCAGTACTATCGATTGGCATCAAAAAAATAAAAATCTAAATTTTGACCAAAATCAACAAAATGGCAAGGGGTTACATCACGTTTTTTCTCAAATTCGGGGTCGGTTCGAAAATCAAAACTTGTTTGATGATTTTGATTGAATATCTCGGGTAAATACTGACAGATTTTGAAATGTTATACCTTTTTGAATTCGTAGGGATCCCTACTATCAATTGGCATTCAAACATTTTAAAAATCGATGGGTTAAAAAAAGTGGTTGACCAAAAACCGATTCGTTTGTAAAGTCAACCTTTTTTGATGATTTTTTGTAATATCTCGGCCAAATAATGTCCGATTTGGGAATTTTATACCATTTTGGACTCGTAAGAATCAGTACTATCGATTGGCATCAAAAAAATAAAAATCTAAATTTTGACCAAAATCAACAAAATGGCAAGGGGTTACATCACGTTTTTTCTCAAATTCGGGGTCGGTTCGAAAATCAAAACTTGTTTGATGATTTTGATTGAATATCTCGGGTAAATACTGACAGATTTTGAAATGTTATACCTTTTTGAATTCGTAGGGATCTCTACTTTCAATTGGCATTCAAACATTTTAAAAATCGATGGGTTAAAAAAGTGGTTGACCAAAAACCGATTCGTTTGTAAAGTCAACCTTTTTTGATGATTTTTTGTAATATCTCGGCCAAATAATGTCCGATTTGGGAATTTTATACCATTTTGGACTCGTAAGGATCAGTACTATCGATTGGCATCAAAAAAATAAAAATCTAAATTTTGACCAAAATCAACGAAATGGCAAGGGGTTACATCACGTTTTTTCTCAAATTCGGGGTCGGTTCGAAAATCAAAACTTGTTTGATGATTTTGATTGAATATCTCGGGTAAATACTGACAGATTTTGAAATGTTATACCTTTTTGAATTCGTAGGGATCCCTACTATCAATTGGCATTCAAACATTTTAAAAATCGATGGGTTAAAAAAAGTGGTTGATCAAAAACCGATTCGTTTGTAAAGTCAACCATTTTTGATGATTTTTTGTAATATCTCGGCCAAATAATGTCCGATTTGGGAATTTTATACCATTTTGGACTCGTAAGAATCAGTACTATCGATTGGCATCAAAAAAATAAAAATCTAAATTTTGACCAAAATCAACAAAATGGCAAGGGGTTACATCACGTTTTTTCTCAAATTCGGGGTCGGTTCGAAAATCAAAACTTGTTTGATGATTTTGATTGAATATCTCGGGTAAATACTGACAGATTTTGAAATGTTATACCTTTTTGAATTCGTAGGGATCTCTACTTTCAATTGGCATTCAAACATTTTAAAAATCGATGGGTTAAAAAAAGTGGTTGACCAAAAACCGATTCGTTTGTAAAGTCAACCTTTTTTGATGATTTTTTGTAATATCTCGGCCAAATAATGTCCGATTTGGGAATTTTATACCATTTTGGACTCGTAAGGATCAGTACTATCGATTGGCATCAAAAAAATAAAAATCTAAATTTTGACCAAAATCAACAAAATGGCAAGGGGTTACATCACGTTTTTTCTCAAATTCGGGGTCGGTTCGAAAATCAAAACTTGTTTGATGATTTTGATTGAATATCTCGGGTAAATACTGACAGATTTTGAAATGTTATACCTTTTTGAATTCGTAGGGATCTCTACTATCAATTGGCATTCAAACATTTTAAAAATCGATGGGTTAAAAAAAGTGGTTGACCAAAAACCGATTCGTTTGTAAAGTCAACCTTTTTTGATGATTTTTTGTAATATCTCGGCCAAATAATGTCCGATTTGGGAATTTTATACCATTTTGGACTCGTAAGGATCAGTACTATCGATTGGCATCAAAAAAATAAAAATCTAAATTTTGACCAAAATCAACAAAATGGCAAGGGGTTACATCACGTTTTTTCTCAAATTCGGGGTCGGTTCGAAAATCAAAACTTGTTTGATGATTTTGATTGAATATCTCGGGTAAATACTGACAGATTTTGAAATGTTATACCTTTTTGAATTCGTAGGGATCCCTACTATCAATTGGCATTCAAACATTTTAAAAATCGATGGGTTAAAAAAAGTGGTTGACCAAAAACCGATTCGTTTGTAAAGTCAACCTTTTTTGATGATTTTTTGTAATATCTCGGCCAAATAATGTCCGATTTGGGAATTTTATACCATTTTGGACTCGTAAGGATCAGTACTATCGATTGGCATCAAAAAAATAAAAATCTAAATTTTGACCAAAATCAACAAAATGGCAAGGGGTTACATCACGTTTTTTCTCAAATTCGGGGTCGGTTCGAAAATCAAAACTTGTTTGATGATTTTGATTGAATATCTCGGGTAAATACTGACAGATTTTGAAATGTTATACCTTTTTGAATTCGTAGGGATCCCTACTTTCAATTGGCATTCAAACATTTTAAAAATCGATGGGTTAAAAAAAGTGGTTGACCAAAAACCGATTCGTTTGTAAAGTCAACCTTTTTTGATGATTTTTTGTAATATCTCGGCCAAATAATGTCCGATTTGGGAATTTTATACCATTTTGGACTCGTAAGGATCAGTACTATCGATTGGCATCAAAAAAATAAAAATCTAAATTTTGACCAAAATCAACAAAATGGCAAGGGGTTACATCACGTTTTTTCTCAAATTCGGGGTCGGTTCGAAAATCAAAACTTGTTTGATGATTTTGATTGAATATCTCGGGTAAATACTGACAGATTTTGAAATGTTATACCTTTTTGAATTCGTAGGGATCCCTACTATCAATTGGCATTCAAACATTTTAAAAATCGATGGGTTAAAAAAAGTGGTTGATCAAAAACCGATTCGTTTGTAAAGTCAACCTTTTTTGATGATTTTTTGTAATATCTCGGCCAAATAATGTCCGATTTGGGAATTTTATACCATTTTGGACTCGTAAGAATCAGTACTATCGATTGGCATCAAAAAAATAAAAATCTAAATTTTGACCAAAATCAACAAAATGGCAAGGGGTTACATCACGTTTTTTCTCAAATTCGGGGTCGGTTCGAAAATCAAAACTTGTTTGATGATTTTGATTGAATATCTCGGGTAAATACTGACAGATTTTGAAATGTTATACCTTTTTGAATTCGTAGGGATCCCTACTATCAATTGGCATTCAAACATTTTAAAAATCGATGGGTTAAAAAAAGTGGTTGACCAAAAACCGATTCGTTTGTAAAGTCAACCTTTTTTGATGATTTTTTGTAATATCTCGGCCAAATAATGTCCGATTTGGGAATTTTATACCATTTTGGACTCGTAAGGATCAGTACTATCGATTGGCATCAAAAAAATAAAAATCTAAATTTTGACCAAAATCAACAAAATGGCAAGGGGTTACATCACGTTTTTTCTCAAATTCGGGGTCGGTTCGAAAATCAAAACTTGTTTGATGATTTTGATTGAATATCTCGGGTAAATACTGACAGATTTTGAAATGTTATACCTTTTTGAATTCGTAGGGATCTCTACTATCAATTGGCATTCAAACATTTTAAAAATCGATGGGTTAAAAAAAGTGGTTGACCAAAAACCGATTCGTTTGTAAAGTCAACCTTTTTTGATGATTTTTTGTAATATCTCGGCCAAATAATGTCCGATTTGGGAATTTTATACCATTTTGGACTCGTAAGGATCAGTACTATCGATTGGCATCAAAAAAATAAAAATCTAAATTTTGACCAAAATCAACAAAATGGCAAGGGGTTACATCACGTTTTTTCTCAAATTCGGGGTCGGTTCGAAAATCAAAACTTGTTTGATGATTTTGATTGAATATCTCGGGTAAATACTGACAGATTTTGAAATGTTATACCTTTTTGAATTCGTAGGGATCCCTACTATCAATTGGCATTCAAACATTTTAAAAATCGATGGGTTAAAAAAAGTGGTTGACCAAAAACCGATTCGTTTGTAAAGTCAACCTTTTTTGATGATTTTTTGGAATATCTCGGCCAAATAATGTCCGATTTGGGAATTTTATACCATTTTGGACTCGTAAGGATCAGTACTATCGATTGGCATCAAAAAAATAAAAATCTAAATTTTGACCAAAATCAACAAAATGGCAAGGGGTTACATCACGTTTTTTCGCAAATTATTTTTATTGAATATCTCGGGTAAATACTGTCAGATTTTGAAATGTTATACCTTTTTGAATTCGTAGGGATCCCTACTATCAATCTGCATTCAAACATTTTAAAAATCGATGGGTAAAAAAAGTGGTTGACCAAAAACCGATTCGTTTGTAAAGTCAACCTTTCTTGATGATTTTTTGTAATATCTCGGCCAAATAATGTCCGATTTGGGAATTTTATACCATTTTGGACTCGTAAGGATCAGTACTATCGATTGGCATCAAAAAAATAAAAATCTAAATTTTGACCAAAATCAACAAAATGGCAAGGGGTTACATCACGTTTTTTCTCAAATTCGGGGTCGGTTCGAAAATCAAAACTTGTTTGATGATTTTGATTGAATATCTCGGGTAAATACTGACAGATTTTGAAATGTTATACCTTTTTGAATTCGTAGGGATCTCTACTATCAATTGGCATTCAAACATTTTAAAAATCGATGGGTTAAAAAAAGTGGTTGATAAAAACCGAGGGTAAAAAAGTGGTTGACCAAAAACCGATTCGTTTGTAAAGTCAACCTTTTTTGATGATTTTTTGTAATATCTCGGCCAAATAATGTCCGATTTGGGAATTTTATACCATTTTGGACTCGTAAGGATCAGTACTATCGATTGGCATCAAAAAAATAAAAATCTAAATTTTGACCAAAATCAACAAAATGGCAAGGGGTTACATCACGTTTTTTCTCAAATTCGGGGTCGGTTCGAAAATCAAAACTTGTTTGATGATTTTGATTGAATATCTCGGGTAAATACTGACAGATTTTGAAATGTTATACCTTTTTGAATTCGTAGGGATCCCTACTATCAATTGGCATTCAAACATTTTAAAAATCGATGGGTTAAAAAAAGTGGTTGACCAAAAACCGATTCGTTTGTAAAGTCAACCTTTTTTGATGATTTTTTGTAATATCTCGGCCAAATAATGTCCGATTTGGGAATTTTATACCATTTTGGACTCGTAAGGATCAGTACTATCGATTGGCATCAAAAAAATAAAAATCTAAATTTTGACCAAAATCAACAAAATGGCAAGGGGTTACATCACGTTTTTTCTCAAATTCGGGGTCGGTTCGAAAATCAAAACTTTTTTGATGATTTTTATTGAATATCTCGGGTAAATACTGTCAGATTTTGAAATGTTATACCTTTTTGAATTCGTAGGGATCCCTACTATCAATTGGCATTCAAACATTTTAAAAATCGATGGGTTAAAAAAAGTGGTTGACCAAAAACCGATTCGTTTGTAAAGTCGACCTTTTTTGATGATTTTTTGGAATATCTCGGCCAAATAATGTCCGATTTGGGAATTTTATACCATTTTGGACTCGTAAGAATCAGTACTATCGATTGGCATCAAAAAAATAAAAATCTAAATTTTGACCAAAATCAACAAAATGGCAAGGGGTTACATCACGTTTTTTCTCAAATTCGGGGTCGGTTCGAAAATCAAAACTTGTTTGATGATTTTGATTGAATATCTCGGGTAAATACTGACAGATTTTGAAATGTTATACCTTTTTGAATTCGTAGGGATCCCTACTATCAATTGGCATTCAAACATTTTAAAAATCGATGGGTTAAAAAAAGTGGTTGACCAAAAACCGATTCGTTTGTAAAGTCAACCTTTTTTGATGATTTTTTGTAATATCTCGGCCAAATAATGTCCGATTTGGGAATTTTATACCATTTTGGACTCGTAAGGATCAGTACTATCGATTGGCATCAAAAAAATAAAAATCTAAATTTTGACCAAAATCAACAAAATGGCAAGGGGTTACATCACGTTTTTTCTCAAATTCGGGGTCGGTTCGAAAATCAAAACTTGTTTGATGATTTTGATTGAATATCTCGGGTAAATACTGACAGATTTTGAAATGTTATACCTTTTTGAATTCGTAGGGATCTCTACTTTCAATTGGCATTCAAACATTTTAAAAATCGATGGGTTAAAAAAAGTGGTTGACCAAAAACCGATTCGTTTGTAAAGTCAACCTTTTTTGATGATTTTTTGTAATATCTCGGCCAAATAATGTCCGATTTGGGAATTTTATACCATTTTGGACTCGTAAGGATCAGTACTATCGATTGGCATCAAAAAAATAAAAATCTAAATTTTGACCAAAATCAACAAAATGGCAAGGGGTTACATCACGTTTTTTCTCAAATTCGGGGTCGGTTCGAAAATCAAAACTTGTTTGATGATTTTGATTGAATATCTCGGGTAAATACTGACAGATTTTGAAATGTTATACCTTTTTGAATTCGTAGGGATCTCTACTTTCAATTGGCATTCAAACATTTTAAAAATCGATGGGTTAAAAAAAGTGGTTGATCAAAAACCGATGGGTTAAAAAAAGTGGTTGACCAAAAACCGATTCGTTTGTAAAGTCAACCTTTTTTGATGATTTTTTGTAATATCTCGGCCAAATAATGTCCGATTTGGGAATTTTATACCATTTTGGACTCGTAAGGATCAGTACTATCGATTGGCATCAAAAAAATAAAAATCTAAATTTTGACCAAAATCAACAAAATGGCAAGGGGTTACATCACGTTTTTTCTCAAATTCGGGGTCGGTTCGAAAATCAAAACTTGTTTGATGATTTTGATTGAATATCTCGGGTAAATACTGACAGATTTTGAAATGTTATACCTTTTTGAATTCGTAGGGATCCCTACTATCAATTGGCATTCAAACATTTTAAAAATCGATGGGTTAAAAAAAGTGGTTGATCAAAAACCGATTCGTTTGTAAAGTCCACCATTTTTGATGATTTTTTGTAATATCTCGGCCAAATAATGTCCGATTTGGGAATTTTATACCATTTTGGACTCGTAAGAATCAGTACTATCGATTGGCATCAAAAAAATAAAAATCTAAATTTTGACCAAAATCAACAAAATGGCAAGGGGTTACATCACGTTTTTTCTCAAATTCGGGGTCGGTTCGAAAATCAAAACTTGTTTGATGATTTTGATTGAATATCTCGGGTAAATACTGACAGATTTTGAAATGTTATACCTTTTTGAATTCGTAGGGATCTCTACTTTCAATTGGCATTCAAACATTTTAAAAATCGATGGGTTAAAAAAAGTGGTTGACCAAAAACCGATTCGTTTGTAAAGTCAACCTTTTTTGATGATTTTTTGTAATATCTCGGCCAAATAATGTCCGATTTGGGAATTTTATACCATTTTGGACTCGTAAGGATCAGTACTATCGATTGGCATCAAAAAAATAAAAATCTAAATTTTGACCAAAATCAACAAAATGGCAAGGGGTTACATCACGTTTTTTCTCAAATTCGGGGTCGGTTCGAAAATCAAAACTTGTTTGATGATTTTGATTGAATATCTCGGGTAAATACTGACAGATTTTGAAATGTTATACCTTTTTGAATTCGTAGGGATCCCTACTATCAATTGGCATTCAAACATTTTAAAAATCGATGGGTTAAAAAAAGTGGTTGACCAAAAACCGATTCGTTTGTAAAGTCAACCTTTTTTGATGATTTTTTGTAATATCTCGGCCAAATAATGTCCGATTTGGGAATTTTATACCATTTTGGACTCGTAAGGATCAGTACTATCGATTGGCATCAAAAAAATAAAAATCTAAATTTTGACCAAAATCAACAAAATGGCAAGGGGTTACATCACGTTTTTTCTCAAATTCGGGGTCGGTTCGAAAATCAAAACTTGTTTGATGATTTTGATTGAATATCTCGGGTAAATACTGACAGATTTTGAAATGTTATACCTTTTTGAATTCGTAGGGATCTCTACTTTCAATTGGCATTCAAACATTTTAAAAATCGATGGGTTAAAAAAAGTGGTTGATCAAAAACCGATGGGTTAAAAAAAGTGGTTGACCAAAAACCGATTCGTTTGTAAAGTCAACCTTTTTTGATGATTTTTTGTAATATCTCGGCCAAATAATGTCCGATTTGGGAATTTTATACCATTTTGGACTCGTAAGGATCAGTACTATCGATTGGCATCAAAAAAATAAAAATCTAAATTTTGACCAAAATCAACAAAATGGCAAGGGGTTACATCACGTTTTTTCTCAAATTCGGGGTCGGTTCGAAAATCAAAACTTGTTTGATGATTTTGATTGAATATCTCGGGTAAATACTGACAGATTTTGAAATGTTATACCTTTTTTGAATTCGTAGGGATCTCTACTTTCAATTGGCATTCAAACATTTTAAAAATCGATGGGTTAAAAAAAGTGGTTGACAAAAACCGATAAAAAAGTGGTTGACCAAAAACCGATTCGTTTGTAAAGTCAACCTTTTTTGATGATTTTTTGTAATATCTCGGCCAAATAATGTCCGATTTGGGAATTTTATACCATTTTGGACTCGTAAGGATCAGTACTATCGATTGGCATCAAAAAAATAAAAATCTAAATTTTGACCAAAATCAACAAAATGGCAAGGGGTTACATCACGTTTTTTCTCAAATTCGGGGTCGGTTCGAAAATCAAAACTTGTTTGATGATTTTGATTGAATATCTCGGGTAAATACTGACAGATTTTGAAATGTTATACCTTTTTGAATTCGTAGGGATCTCTACTATCAATTGGCATTCAAACATTTTAAAAATCGATGGGTTAAAAAAAGTGGTTGACCAAAAACCGATTCGTTTGTAAAGTCAACCTTTTTTGATGATTTTTTGTAATATCTCGGCCAAATAATGTCCGATTTGGGAATTTTATACCATTTTGGACTCGTAAGGATCAGTACTATCGATTGGCATCAAAAAAATAAAAATCTAAATTTTGACCAAAATCAACAAAATGGCAAGGGGTTACATCACGTTTTTTCTCAAATTCGGGGTCGGTTCGAAAATCAAAACTTGTTTGATGATTTTGATTGAATATCTCGGGTAAATACTGTCAGATTTTGAAATGTTATACCTTTTTGAATTCGTAGGGATCCCTACTATCAATTGGCATTCAAACATTTTAAAAATCGATGGGTTAAAAAAAGTGGTTGACCAAAAACCGATTCGTTTGTAAAGTCAACCATTTTTGATGATTTTTTGTAATATCTCGGCCAAATAATGTCCGATTTGGGAATTTTATACCATTTTGGACTCGTAAGAATCAGTACTATCGATTGGCATCAAAAAAATAAAAATCTAAATTTTGACCAAAATCAACAAAATGGCAAGGGGTTACATCACGTTTTTTCTCAAATTCGGGGTCGGTTCGAAAATCAAAACTTGTTTGATGATTTTGATTGAATATCTCGGGTAAATACTGACAGATTTTGAAATGTTATACCTTTTTGAATTCGTAGGGATCTCTACTTTCAATTGGCATTCAAACATTTTAAAAATCGATGGGTTAAAAAAAGTGGTTGACCAAAAACCGATTCGTTTGTAAAGTCAACCTTTTTTGATGATTTTTTGTAATATCTCGGCCAAATACTGTCCGATTTGGGAATTTTATACCATTTTGGACTCGTAAGGATCAGTACTATCGATTGGCATCAAAAAAATAAAAATCTAAATTTTGACCAAAATCAACAAAATGGCAAGGGGTTACATCACGTTTTTTCTCGAAATTCGGGGTCGGTTCGAAAATTAAGACTTGTTTGATGATTTTGATTGAATATCTCGGGTAAATACTGACAGATTTTGAAATGTTATACCTTTTTGAATTCGTAGGGATCCCTACTATCAATTGGCATTCAAACATTTTAAAAATCGATGGGTTAAAAAAAGTGGTTGACCAAAAACCGATTCGTTTGTAAAAGTCAACCTTTTTTGATGATTTTTTGTAATATCTC
>JAWNPB010000104.1:0-28735 GCA_035045355.1 Drosophila lacicola | reverse complement strand
TGAAAATGGTACCCTTAAATATCCTATGTAGACATAGGTCAACATTTCCCACACCCATAACTCGGTCAAATCTCATCTGATTTTCATGAAGTTTGGCTTTTTGTTCATGGTTTGGCCTCTAGATTAAATTGGCATCTAAATCTGGCAACATTATTTTTAGTCAAAATTCATGTGAAAATGGTACCCTCAAATATCCTATGTAGACATAAGTCAAAATTTCCCACACCCATAACTCTGTCAAAACTCATCTGATTTTCACGAGGGTTGGCCTTTTTGTTCATGGTTTGACCTCTAAATTAAATTGGCATCTAAATCTGGCAATATTATTTTTAGTCAAAATTCATGTGAAAATGGTAGCCTCAAATATCCTATAGAGACATAAACATTAATCTCCACACCCATAACTCGGTAAAAACTTATCTGATTTCCATGAAGTTTGGTTATTTTTTAATGGTTTGACCTCTAGATTAAATTGGCATCTAAATCTGGCAACATTATTTTTTGTCAAAATTCATGTGAAAATGGTACCCTCAAATATCCTATGTAGTCATAAGTCAAAATTACCCACACCCATAACTCTGTCAAAACTCATCTGATTTTCACAGGGTTGGGCTTTTTGTTCATGGTTTGACCTCTTTATTAAACTGGCATCTAAATCTGGCAAGATTATTTTTAGTCAAAATTCATGTAAAAATGGTACCCTCAAATATCCTATGTAGACATAGGTCAACATTTCCCACACCCATAACTCGGTCAAATCTCATCTGATTTTCATGAAGTTTGGCTTTTTGTTCATGGTTTGGCCTCTAGATTAAATTGGCATCTAAATCTGGCAAGATTATTTTTAGTCAAAATTCATGTAAAAATGGTACCCTCAAATATCCTATGTAGACATAAGTCAAAATTTCCCACACCCATAACTCTGTCAAAACTCATCTGATTTTCACAAGGTTGGGCTTTTTGTTCATGGTTTGACCTCTTTATTAAACTGGCATCTAAATCTGGCAACATTATTTTTAGTCAAAATTCATGTGAAAATGGTACCCTTAAATATCCTATGTAGACATAGGTCAACATTTCCCACACCCATAACTCGGTCAAATCTCATCTGATTTTCATGAATTTTGGCTTTTTCTTCATGGTTTGGCCTCTAGATTAAATTGGCATCTAAATCTGGCAAGATTATTTTTTAGTCAAAATTCATGTGAAAATGGTACCCTCAAATATCCTATGTAGACATAAGTCAAAATTTCCCACACCCATAACTCTGTCAAATCTCATCTGATTTTCATGAAGTTTGGCTTTTTGTTCATGGTTTGGCCTCTAGATTAAATTGGCATCTAAATCTGGCAAGCATTATTTTTAGTCAAAATTCATGTAAAAATGGTACCCTCAAATATCCTATGTAGACATAAGTCAAAATTTCCCACACCCATAACTCTGTCAAATCTCATCTGATTTTCATGAAGTTTGGCTTTTTCTTCATGGTTTGGCCTCTAGATAAAATTGGCATCTAAATCTGGCAAGCATTATTTTTAGTCAAAATTCATGTGAAAATGGTACCCTCAAATATCCTATGTAGACATAAGTCAAAATTTCCCACACCCATAACTCTGTCAAAACTCATCTGATTTTCACAATAATGGGCTTTTTGTTCATGGTTTGACCTCTTTATTAAACTGGCATCTAAATCTGGCAAGCATTATTTTTAGTCAAAATTCATGTGAAAATGGTACCCTCAAATATCCTATGTAGACATAGGTCAACATTTCCCACACCCATAACTCGGTCAAATCTCATCTGATTTTCATGAAGTTTGGCTTTTTCTTCATGGTTTGGCCTCTAGATTAAATTGGCATCTAAATCTGGCAACATTATTTTTAGTCAAAATTCATGTGAAAATGGTACCCTCAAATATCCTGTGTAGACATAAGTCAAAATTTCCCACACCCATAACTCGGTCAAAACTCATCTGATTTTCACAGGGTTGGGCTTTTTGTTCATGGTTTGACCTCTTTATTAAACTGGCATCTAAATCTGGCAACATTATTTTTAGTCAAAATTCAAGTGAAAATGGTACCCTTAAATATCCTATGTAGACATAGGTCAACATTTCCCACACCCATAACTCGGTCAAATCTCATCTGATTTTCATGAAGTTTGGCTTTTTGTTCATGGTTTGGCCTCTAAATTAAATTGGCATCTAAATCTGGCAAGATTATTTTTAGTCAAAATTCATGTAAAAATGGTTCCCTCAAATATCCTATGTAGACATAAGTCAAAATTTCCCACACCCATAACTCTGTCAAAACTCATCTTATTTTCACAGGGTTGGCCTTTTTGTTCATGGTTTGACCTCTAAATTAAATTGGCATCTAAATCCGGCAATATTATTTTTAGTCAACATTCATGTGAAAATGGTAGCCTCAAATATCCTATAGAGACATAAACATTAATCTCCCACACCCATAACTCGGTAAAAACTTATCTGATTTCCATGAAGTTTGGTTATTTTTTAATGGTTTGACCTCTAGATTAAATTGGCATCTAAATCTGGCAACATTATTTTTTGTCAAAATTCATGTGAAAATGGTACCCTCAAATATCCTATGTAGACATAGGTCAACATTTCCCACACCCATAACTCGGTCAAATCTCAATTGATTTTCATGAAGTTTGGCTTTTTGTTCATGGTTTGACCTCTAGATCAAATTGGCATCTAAATCTGGCAAGATTATTTTTAGTCAAAATTCATGTAAAAATGGTACCCTCAAATATCCTATGTAGACATAAGTCAAAATTTCCCACACCCATAACTCTGTCAAAACTCATCTGATTTTCACAAGGTTGGGCTTTTTGTTCATGGTTTGACCTCTTTATTAAACTGGCATCTAAATCTGGCAACATTATTTTTAGTCAAAATTCATGTGAAAATGGTACCCTTAAATATCCTATGTAGACATAGGTCAACATTTCCCACACCCATAACTCGGTCAAATCTCATCTGATTTTCATGAAGTTTGGCTTTTTCTTCATGGTTTGGCCTCTAGATTAAATTGGCATCTAAATCTGGCAAGATTATTTTTAGTCAAAATTCATGTAAAAATGGTACCCTCAAATATCCTATGTAGACATAGGTCAACATTTCCCACACCCATAACTCGGTCAAATCTCAATTGAATTTCATGAAGTTTGGCTTTTTGTTCATGGTTTGACCTCTAGATCAAATTGGCATCTAAATCTGGCAAGATTATTTTTAGTCAAAATTCATGTAAAAATGGTTCCCTCAAATATCCTATGTAGACATAAGTCAAAATTTCCCACACCCATAACTCTGTCAAAACTCATCTTATTTTCACAGGGTTGGGCTTTTTGTTCATGGTTTGACCTCTTTATTAAACTGGCATCTAAATCTGGCAACATTATTTTTAGTCAAAATTCATGTAAAAATGGTACCCTCAAATATCCTATGTAGACATAGGTCAACATTTCCCACACCCATAACTCGGTCAAATCTCAATTGATTTTCATGAAGTTTGGCTTTTTCTTCATGGTTTGGCCTCTAGATTAAATTGGCATCTAAATCTGGCAAGATTATTTTTAGTCAAAATTCATGTAAAAATGGTACCCTCAAATATCCTATGTAGACATAAGTCAAAATTTCCCACACCCATAACTCTGTCAAAACTCATCTGATTTTCACAAGGTTGGGCTTTTTGTTCATGGTTTGACCTCTTTATTAAACTGGCATCTAAATCTGGCAACATTATTTTTAGTCAAAATTCATGTGAAAATGGTACCCTTAAATATCCTATGTAGACATAGATCAACATTTCCCACACCCATAACTCGGTCAAATCTCAATTGATTTTCATGAAGTTTGGCTTTTTCTTCATGGTTTGGCCTCTAGATTAAATTGGCATCTAAATCTGGCAAGATTATTTTTAGTCAAAATTCATGTGAAAATGGTACCCTCAAATATCCTATGTAGACATAGGTCAACAATTCCCACACCCATAACTCGGTCAAATCTCATCTGATTTTCATGAAGTTTGGCTTTTCGTTCATGGTTTGACCTCTAGATCAAATTGGCATCTAAATCTGGCAAGATTATTTTTTGTCAAAATTCAGGTGAAAATGGTACCCTCAAATATCCTATGTAGACATAGGTCAACATTTCCCACACCCATAACTCGGTCAAATCTCATCTGATTTTCATGAAGTTTGGCTTTTTGTTCATGGTTTGACCTCTAGATTAAATTGGCATCTAAATCTGGCAAGATTATTTTTAGTCAAAATTCATGTGAAAATGGTACCCTCAAATATCCTATGTAGACATAAGTCAAAATTTCCCACACCCATAACTCTGTCAAAACTCATCTGATTTTCACAGGGTTGGGCTTTTTGTTCATGGTTTGACCTCTTTATTAAACTGGCATCTAAATCTGGCAAGATTATTTTTAGTCAAAATTCATGTGAAAATGGTACCCTCAAATATCCTATGTAGACATAGGTCAAAATTTCCCACACCCATAACTCGGTCAAATCTCATCTGATTTTCATGAAGTTTGGCTTTTTCTTCATGGTTTGGCCTCTAGATTAAATTGGCATCTAAATCTGGCAAGATTATTTTTAGTCAAAATTCATGTAAAAATGGTACCCTCAAATATCCTATGTAGACATAAGTCAAAATTTCCCACACCCATAACTCTGTCAAATCTCATCTGATTTTCATGAAGTTTGGCTTTTTGTTCATGGTTTGGCCTCTAGATTAAATTGGCATCTAAATCTGGCAGCATTATTTTTAGTCAAAATTCATGTGAAAATGGTACCCTTGAATATCCTATGTAGACATAAGTCAAAATTTCCCACACCCATAACTCTGTCAAAACTCATCTGATTTTCATAAGGTTGGGCTTTTTGTTCATGGTTTGACCTCTTTATTAAACTGGCATCTAAATCTGGCAACATTATTTTTAGTCAAAATTCATGTGAAAATGGTACCCTCAAATATCCTATGTAGACATAAGTCAAAATTTCCCACACCCATAACTCTGTCAAATCTCATCTGATTTTCATGAAGTTTGGCTTTTTGTTCATGGTTTGGCCTCTAGATTAAATTGGCATCTAAATCTGGCAGCATTATTTTTAGTCAAAATTCATGTGAAAATGGTACCCTTGAATATCCTATGTAGACATAAGTCAAAATTTCCCACACCCATAACTCTGTCAAAACTCATCTGATTTTCACAAGGTTGGGCTTTTTGTTCATGGTTTGACCTCTTTATTAAACTGGCATCTAAATCTGGCAACATTATTTTTAGTCAAAATTCATGTGAAAATGGTACCCTTAAATATCCTATGTAGACATAGGTCAACATTTCCCACACCCATAACTCGGTCAAATCTCATCTGATTTTCATGAAGTTTGGCTTTTTCTTCATGGTTTGGCCTCTAGATTAAATTGGCATCTAAATCTGGCAAGATTATTTTTAGTCAAAATTCATGTGAAAATGGTACCCTCAAATATCCTATGTAGACATAGGTCAACATTTCCCACACCCATAACTCGGTCAAATCTCATCTGATTTTCATGAAGTTTGGCTTTTTGTTCATGGTTTGACCTCTAGATCAAATTGGCATCTAAATCTGGCAAGATTATTTTTAGTCAAAATTCATGTGAAAATGGTACCCTCAAATATCCTATGTAGACATAAGTCAAAATTTCCCACACCCATAACTCTGTCAAAACTCATCTGATTTTCACAGGGTTGGGCTTTTTGTTCATGGTTTGACCTCTTTATTAAACTGGCATCTAAATCTGGCAAGATTATTTTTAGTCAAAATTCATGTGAAAATGGTACCCTTAAATATCCTATGTAGACATAGGTCAACATTTCCCACACCCATAACTCGGTCAAATCTCATCTGATTTTCATGAAGTTTGGCTTTTTGTTCATGGTTTGACCTCTAGATCAAATTGGCATCTAAATCTGGCAGCATTATTTTTAGTCAAAATTCATGTAAAAATGGTACCCTCAAATATCCTATGTAGACATAAGTCAAAATTTCCCACACCCATAACTCTGTCAAATCTCATCTGATTTTCATGAAGTTTGGCTTTTTCTTCATGGTTTGGCCTCTAGATTAAATTGGCATCTAAATCTGGCAAGATTATTTTTAGTCAAAATTCATGTGAAAATGGTACCCTTGAATATCCTATGTAGACATAAGTCAAAATTTCCCACACCCATAACTCTGTCAAAACTCATCTGATTTTCACAAGGTTGGGCTTTTTGTTCATGGTTTGACCTCTTTATTAAACTGGCATCTAAATCTGGCAACATTATTTTTAGTCAAAATTCATGTGAAAATGGTACCCTTAAATATCCTATGTAGACATAGGTCAACATTTCCCACACCCATAACTCGGTCAAATCTCAATTGATTTTCATGAAGTTTGGCTTTTTCTTCATGGTTTGGCCTCTAGATTAAATTGGCATCTAAATCTGGCAAGATTATTTTTTGTCAAAATTCATGTGAAAATGGTACCCTCAAATATCCTATGTAGACATAGGTCAACATTTCCCACACCCATAACTCGGTCAAATCTCATCTGATTTTCATGAAGTTTGGCTTTTTGTTCATGGTTTGACCTCTAGATCAAATTGGCATCTAAATCTGGCAAGATTATTTTTAGTCAAAATTCATGTGAAAATGGTACCCTCAAATATCCTATGTAGACATAAGTCAAAATTTCCCACACCCATAACTCTGTCAAAACTCATCTGATTTTCACAAGGTTGGGCTTTTTGTTCATGGTTTGACCTCTTTATTAAACTGGCATCTAAATCTGGCAAGATTATTTTTTGTCAAAATTCATGTGAAAATGGTACCCTCAAATATCCTATGTAGACATAGGTCAACATTTCCCACACCCATAACTCGGTCAAATCTCATCTGATTTTCATGAAGTTTGGCTTTTTGTTCATGGTTTGACCTCTAGATCAAATTGGCATCTAAATCTGGCAAGATTATTTTTAGTCAAAATTCATGTGAAAATGGTACCCTCAAATATCCTATGTAGACATAGGTCAACATTTCCCACACCCATAACTCGGTCAAATCTCATCTGATTTTCATGAAGTTTGGCTTTTTGTTCATGGTTTGACCTCTAGATTAAATTGGCATCTAAATCTGGCAGCATTATTTTTAGTCAAAATTCATGTGAAAATGGTACCCTTGAATATCCTATGTAGACATAAGTCAAAATTTCCCACACCCATAACTCGGTCAAATCTCATCTGATTTTCATGAAGTTTGGCTTTTTCTTCATGGTTTGGCCTCTAGATTAAATTGGCATCTAAATCTGGCAAGATTATTTTTAGTCAAAATTCATGTGAAAATGGTACCCTCAAATATCCTATGTAGACATAAGTCAAAATTTCCCACACCCATAACTCTGTCAAATCTCATCTGATTTTCATGAAGTTTGGCTTTTTGTTCATGGTTTGGCCTCTAGATTAAATTGGCATCTAAATCTGGCAACATTATTTTTAGTCAAAATTCATGTGAAAATGGTACCCTTGAATATCCTATGTAGACATAGGTCAACATTTCCCACACCCATAACTCGGTCAAATCTCATCTGATTTTCATGAAGTTTGGCTTTTTCTTCATGGTTTGGCCTCTAGATTAAATTGGCATCTAAATCTGGCAAGATTATTTTTAGTCAAAATTCATGTAAAAATGGTACCCTCAATTATCCTATGTAGACATAAGTCAAAATTTCCCACACCCATAACTCTGTCAAAACTCATCTGATTTTCATGAAGTTTGGCTTTTTGTTCATGGTTTGACCTCTAGATCAAATTGGCATCTAAATCTGGCAGCATTATTTTTAGTCAAAATTCATGTGAAAATGGTACCCTTAAATATCCTATGTAGACATAGGTCAACATTTCCCACACCCATAACTCGGTCAAATCTCATCTGATTTTCATGAAGTTTGGCTTTTTCTTCATGGTTTGGCCTCTAGATTAAATTGGCATCTAAATCTGGCAAGATTATTTTTAGTCAAAATTCATGTGAAAATGGTACCCTCAAATATCCTATGTAGTCATAAGTCAAAATTACCCACACCCATAACTCTGTCAAAACTCATCTGATTTTCACGAAGGTTGGCCTTTTTGTTCATGGTTTGACCTCTTTATTAAACTGGCATCTAAATCTGGCAAGATTATTTTTAGTCAAAATTCATGTGAAAATGGTACCCTCAAATATCCTATGTAGACATAGGTCAACATTTCCCACACCCATAACTCGGTCAAATCTCATCTGATTTTCATGAAGTTTGGCTTTTTCTTCATGGTTTGGCCTCTAGATTAAATTGGCATCTAAATCTGGCAAGATTATTTTTAGTCAAAATTCATGTGAAAATGGTACCCTCAAATATCCTATGTAGACATAAGTCAACATTTCCCACAGCCATAACTCGGTCAAATCTCATCTGATTTTCATGAAGTTTGGCTTTTTGTTCATGGTTTGGCCTCTAGATTAAATTGGCATCTAAATCTGGCAAGATTATTTTTAGTCAAAATTCATGTGAAAATGGTACCCTCAAATATCCTATGTAGACATAAGTCAAAATTTCCCACACCCATAACTCTGTCAAAACTCATCTGATTTTCACAAGGTTGGGCTTTTTGTTCATGGTTTGACCTCTTTATTAAACTGGCATCTAAATCTGGCAACATTATTTTTAGTCAAAATTCATGTGAAAATGGTACCCTTAAATATCCTATGTAGACATAGGTCAACATTTCCCACACCCATAACTCGGTCAAATCTCATCTGATTTTCATGAAGTTTGGCTTTTTCTTCATGGTTTGGCCTCTAGATTAAATTGGCATCTAAATCTGGCAAGATTATTTTTAGTCAAAATTCATGTGAAAATGGTACCCTTAAATATCCCATGTAGACATAGGTCAACATTTCCCACACCCATAACTCGGTCAAATCTCATCTGATTTTCATGAAGTTTGGCTTTTTGTTCATGGTTTGGCCTCTAGATTAAATTGGCATCTAAATCTGGCAAGATTATTTTTAGTCAAAATTCATGTAAAAATGGTACCCTCAAATATCCTATGTAGACATAAGTCAAAATTTCCCACACCCATAACTCTGTCAAAACTCATCTGATTTTCACAAGGTTGGGCTTTTTGTTCATGGTTTGACCTCTTTATTAAACTGGCATCTAAATCTGGCAAGATTATTTTTAGTCAAAATTCATGTGAAAATGGTACCCTCAAATATCCTATGTAGACATAGGTCAACATTTCCCACACCCATAACTCGGTCAAATCTCATCTGATTTTCATGAAGTTTGGCTTTTTCTTCATGGTTTGACCTCTAGATTAAATTGGCATCTAAATCTGGCAAGATTATTTTTAGTCAAAATTCATGTGAAAATGGTACCCTCAAATATCCTATGTAGACATAGGTCAACATTTCCCACACCCATAACTCGGTCAAATCTCATCTGATTTTCATGAAGTTTGGCTTTTTGTTCATGGTTTGGCCTCTAGATTAAATTGGCATCTAAATCTGGCAGCATTATTTTTAGTCAAAATTCATGTGAAAATGGTACCCTTAAATATCCTATGTAGACATAAGTCAAAATTTCCCACACCCATAACTCGGTCAAATCTCATCTGATTTTCATGAAGTTTGGCTTTTTCTTCATGGTTTGGCCTCTAGATTAAATTGGCATCTAAATCTGGCAAGATTATTTTTAGTCAAAATTCATGTAAAAATGGTACCCTCAAATATCCTATGTAGACATAAGTCAAAATTTCCCACACCCATAACTCTGTCAAATCTCATCTGATTTTCATGAAGTTTGGCTTTTTGTTCATGGTTTGGCCTCTAGATTAAATTGGCATCTAAATCTGGCAGCATTATTTTTAGTCAAAATTCATGTGAAAATGGTACCCTTGAATATCCTATGTAGACATAGGTCAACATTTCCCACACCCATAACTCGGTCAAATCTCATCTGATTTTCATGAAGTTTGGCTTTTTCTTCATGGTTTGGCCTCTAGATTAAATTGGCATCTAAATCTGGCAAGATTATTTTTAGTCAAAATTCATGTGAAAATGGTACCCTCAAATATCCTATGTAGACATAAGTCAAAATTTCCCACACCCATAACTCTGTCAAAACTCATCTGATTTTCATGAAGTTTGGCTTTTTGTTCATGGTTTGACCTCTAGATTAAATTGGCATCTAAATCTGGCAACATTATTTTTAGTCAAAATTCATGTGAAAATGGTACCCTTAAATATCCTATGTAGACATAGGTCAACATTTCCCACACCCATAACTCGGTCAAATCTCATCTGATTTTCATGAAGTTTGGCTTTTTGTTCATGGTTTGGCCTCTAGATTAAATTGGCATCTAAATCTGGCAAGATTATTTTTAGTCAAAATTCATGTGAAAATGGTACCCTCAAATATCCTATGTAGACATAAGTCAAAATTTCCCACACCCATAACTCTGTCAAAACTCATCTTATTTTCACAGGGTTGGGCTTTTTGTTCATGGTTTGACCTCTTTATTAAACTGGCATCTAAATCTGGCAACATTATTTTTAGTCAAAATTCATGTGAAAATGGTACCCTCAAATATCCTATGTAGACATAGGTCAACATTTCCCACACCCATAACTCGGTCAAATCTCATCTGATTTTCATGAAGTTTGGCTTTTTCTTCATGGTTTGGCCTCTAGATTAAATTGGCATCTAAATCTGGCAAGATTATTTTTAGTCAAAATTCATGTAAAAATGGTACCCTCAAATATCCTATGTAGACATAAGTCAAAATTTCCCACACCCATAACTCTGTCAAAACTCATCTGATTTTCACAAGGTTGGGCTTTTTGTTCATGGTTTGACCTCTAGATTAAATTGGCATCTAAATCTGGCATCATTATTTTTAGTCAAAATTCATGTGAAAATGGTACCCTCAAATATCCTATGTAGACATAGGTCAACATTTCCCACACCCATAACTCGGTCAAATCTCATCTGATTTTCATGAAGTTTGGCTTTTTGTTCATGGTTTGGCCTCTAGATTAAATTGGCATCTAAATCTGGCAACATTATTTTTAGTCAAAATTCATGTGAAAATGGTACCCTTAAATATCCTATGTAGACATAGGTCAACATTTCCCACACCCATA
This sequence comes from Drosophila lacicola, assembly GCA_035045355.1. Lineage (NCBI taxonomy): Eukaryota > Metazoa > Arthropoda > Insecta > Diptera > Drosophilidae > Drosophila > Drosophila lacicola. Next base: position 17,491 of record JAWNPB010000104.1, on the reverse strand, counting down.
ACTCGGTCAAATCTCATCTGATTTTCATGAAGTTTGGCTTTTTGTTCATGGTTTGGCCTCTAGATTAAATTGGCATCTAAATCTGGCAAGATTATTTTTAGTCAAAATTCATGTGAAAATGGTACCCTCAAATATCCTATGTAGACATAAGTCAAAATTTCCCACACCCATAACTCTGTCAAAACTCATCTGATTTTCACAGGGTTGGCCTTTTTGTTCATGGTTTGACCTCTAGATTAAATTGGCATCTAAATCTGGCAATATTATTTTTAGTCAAAATTCATGTGTAAATAAATGGTATCCTCAAATATCCTATAGAGACATAAACATTAATTTCCCACACCCATAACTCGGTAAAAACTTATCTGATTTTCATGAAGTTTGGTTATTTTTTAATGGTTTTACCTCTAAATTAAATTGGCATCTAAATCTGGCAACATTATTTTTTGTCAAAATTCATGTGAAAATGGTACTCTCAAATATCCTATGTAGACATAGGTCAAAATTTCCCACACCCATAACTCTGTCAAAACTCATCTGATTTTCACAAGGTTGGGCTTTTTGTTCATGGTTTGACCTCTTTATTAAACTGGCATCTAAATCTGGCAAGATTATTTTTAGTCAAAATTCATGTAAAAATGGTACCCTCAAATATCCTATGTAGACATAGGTCAACATTTCCCACACCCATAACTCGGTCAAATCTCATCTGATTTTCATGAAGTTTGGCTTTTTCTTCATGGTTTGGCCTCTAGATTAAATTGGCATCTAAATCTGGCAAGATTATTTTTAGTCAAAATTCATGTAAAAATGGTACCCTCAAATATCCTATGTAGACATAAGTCAAAATTTCCCACACCCATAACTCTGTCAAAACTCATCTGATTTTCACAAGGTTGGGCTTTTTGTTCATGGTTTGACCTCTTTATTAAACTGGCATCTAAATCTGGCAACATTATTTTTAGTCAAAATTCATGTGAAAATGGTACCCTTAAATATCCTATGTAGACATAGGTCAACATTTCCCACACCCATAACTCGGTCAAATCTCATCTGATTTTCATGAAGTTTGGCTTTTTCTTCATGGTTTGGCCTCTAGATTAAATTGGCATCTAAATCTGGCAAGATTATTTTTAGTCAAAATTCATGTGAAAATGGTACCCTCAAATATCCTATGTAGACATAGGTCAACATTTCCCACACCCATAACTCGGTCAAATCTCATCTGATTTTCATGAAGTTTGGCTTTTTGTTCATGGTTTGACCTCTAGATTAAATTGGCATCTAAATCTGGCAAGATTATTTTTAGTCAAAATTCATGTGAAAATGGTACCCTCAAATATCCTATGTAGACATAAGTCAAAATTTCCCACACCCATAACTCTGTCAAATCTCATCTGATTTTCATGAAGTTTGGCTTTTTGTTCATGGTTTGACCTCTAGATCAAATTGGCATCTAAATCTGGCAGCATTATTTTTAGTCAAAATTCATGTGAAAATGGTACCCTTGAATATCCTATGTAGACATAAGTCAAAATTTCCCACACCCATAACTCGGTCAAATCTCATCTGATTTTCATGAAGTTTGGCTTTTTCTTCATGGTTTGGCCTCTAGATTAAATTGGCATCTAAATCTGGCAAGATTATTTTTAGTCAAAATTCATGTAAAAATGGTACCCTCAAATATCCTATGTAGACATAAGTCAAAATTTCCCACACCCATAACTCTGTCAAATCTCATCTGATTTTCATGAAGTTTGGCTTTTTGTTCATGGTTTGGCCTCTAGATTAAATTGGCATCTAAATCTGGCAGCATTATTTTTAGTCAAAATTCATGTGAAAATGGTACCCTTGAATATCCTATGTAGACATAAGTCAAAATTTCCCACACCCATAACTCTGTCAAAACTCATCTGATTTTCACAAGGTTGGGCTTTTTGTTCATGGTTTGACCTCTTTATTAAACTGGCATCTAAATCTGGCAACATTATTTTTAGTCAAAATTCATGTGAAAATGGTACCCTTAAATATCCTATGTAGACATAGGTCAACATTTCCCACACCCATAACTCGGTCAAATCTCATCTGATTTTCATGAAGTTTGGCTTTTTGTTCATGGTTTGGCCTCTAGATTAAATTGGCATCTAAATCTGGCAAGATTATTTTTTGTCAAAATTCATGTGAAAATGGTACCCTCAAATATCCTATGTAGACATAGGTCAACATTTCCCACACCCATAACTCGGTCAAATCTCATCTGATTTTCATGAAGTTTGGCTTTTTGTTCATGGTTTGACCTCTAGATCAAATTGGCATCTAAATCTGGCAAGATTATTTTTAGTCAAAATTCATGTGAAAATGGTACCCTCAAATATCCTATGTAGTCATAAGTCAAAATTTCCCACACCCATAACTCTGTCAAAACTCATCTGATTTTCACAGAGGTTGGGCTTTTTGTTCATGGTTTGACCTCTTTATTAAACTGGCATCTAAATCTGGCAAGATTATTTTTAGTCAAAATTCATGTGAAAATGGTACCCTTAAATATCCTATGTAGACATAGGTCAACATTTCCCACACCCATAACTCGGTCAAATCTCATCTGATTTTCATGAAGTTTGGCTTTTTGTTCATGGTTTGACCTCTAGATCAAATTGGCATCTAAATCTGGCATCATTATTTTTAGTCAAAATTCATGTGAAAATGGTACCCTCGAATATCCTATGTAGACATAAGTCAAAATTTCCCACACCCATAACTCGGTCAAATCTCATCTGATTTTCATGAAGTTTGGCTTTTTCTTCATGGTTTGGCCTCTAGATTAAATTGGCATCTAAATCTGGCAACATTATTTTTAGTCAAAATTCATGTAAAAATGGTACCCTCAAATATCCTATGTAGACATAGGTCAACATTTCCCACACCCATAACTCGGTCAAATCTCATCTGATTTTCATGAAGTTTGGCTTTTTGTTCATGGTTTGACCTCTAGATTAAATTGGCATCTAAATCTGGCAACATTATTTTTAGTCAAAATTCATGTGAAAATGGTACCCTTAAATATCCTATGTAGACATAGGTCAACATTTCCCACACCCATAACTCGGTCAAATCTCATCTGATTTTCATGAAGTTTGGCTTTTTGTTCATGGTTTGACCTCTAGATTAAATTGGCATCTAAATCTGGCAAGATTATTTTTAGTCAAAATTCATGTGAAAATGGTACCCTCAAATATCCTATGTAGTCATAAGTCAAAATTTCCCACACCCATAACTCTGTCAAAACTCATCTGATTTTCATGAAGTTTGGCTTTTTGTTCATGGTTTGACCTCTAGATTAAATTGGCATCTAAATCTGGCAAGCATTATTTTTAGTCAAAATTCATGTGAAAATGGTACCCTTAAATATCCTATGTAGACATAGGTCAACATTTCCCACACCCATAACTCGGTCAAATCTCATCTGATTTTCATGAAGTTTGGCTTTTTGTTCATGGTTTGGCCTCTAGATTAAATTGGCATCTAAATCTGGCAAGATTATTTTTAGTCAAAATTCATGTGAAAATGGTACCCTCAAATATCCTATGTAGACATAAGTCAAAATTTCCCACACCCATAACTCTGTCAAAACTCATCTGATTTTCACAAGGTTGGGCTTTTTGTTCATGGTTTGACCTCTTTATTAAACTGGCATCTAAATCTGGCAACATTATTTTTAGTCAAAATTCATGTGAAAATGGTACCCTTAAATATCCTATGTAGACATAGGTCAACATTTCCCACACCCATAACTCGGTCAAATCTCATCTGATTTTCATGAAGTTTGGCTTTTTCTTCATGGTTTGGCCTCTAGATTAAATTGGCATCTAAATCTGGCAAGATTATTTTTAGTCAAAATTCATGTGAAAATGGTACCCTCAAATATCCTATGTAGACATAGGTCAACAATTCCCACACCCATAACTCGGTCAAATCTCATCTGATTTTCATGAAGTTTGGCTTTTCCTTCATGGTTTGACCTCTAGATTAAATTGGCATCTAAATCTGGCAAGATTATTTTTAGTCAAAATTCATGTGAAAATGGTACCCTCAAATATCCTATGTAGACATAGGTCAACATTTCCCACACCCATAACTCGGTCAAATCTCATCTGATTTTCATGAAGTTTGGCTTTTTGTTCATGGTTTGGCCTCTAGATTAAATTGACATCTAAATCTGGCAAGATTATTTTTAGTCAAAATTCATGTAAAAATGGTACCCTCAATTATCCTATGTAGACATAAGTCAAAATTTCCCACACCCATAACTCTGTCAAAACTCATCTGATTTTCACAAGGTTGGGCTTTTTGTTCATGGTTTGACCTCTTTATTAAACTGGCATCTAAATCTGGCAACATTATTTTTAGTCAAAATTCATGTGAAAATGGTACCCTTAAATATCCTATGTAGACATAGGTCAACATTTCCCACACCCATAACTCGGTCAAATCTCATCTGATTTTCATGAAGTTTGGCTTTTTCTTCATGGTTTGGCCTCTAGATTAAATTGGCATCTAAATCTGGCAAGATTATTTTTAGTCAAAATTCATGTGAAAATGGTACCCTCAAATATCCTATGTAGACATAAGTCAACATTTCCCACAACCATAACTCGGTCAAATCTCATCTGATTTTCATGAAGTTTGGCTTTTTCTTCATGGTTTGGCCTCTAGATTAAATTGGCATCTAAATCTGGCAAGATTATTTTTAGTCAAAATTCATGTAAAAATGGTACCCTCAAATATCCTATGTAGACATAAGTCAAAATTTCCCACACCCATAACTCTGTCAAATCTCATCTGATTTTCATGAAGTTTGGCTTTTTGTTCATGGTTTGGCCTCTAGATTAAATTGGCATCTAAATCTGGCAACATTATTTTTAGTCAAAATTCATGTGAAAATGGTACCCTTGAATATCCTATGTAGACATAAGTCAAAATTTCCCACACCCATAACTCTGTCAAAACTCATCTGATTTTCATGAAGTTTGGCTTTTTGTTCATGGTTTGACCTCTTTATTAAACTGGCATCTAAATCTGGCAACATTATTTTTAGTCAAAATTCATGTGAAAATGGTACCCTTAAATATCCTATGTAGACATAGGTCAACATTTCCCACACCCATAACTCGGTCAAATCTCATCTGATTTTCATGAAGTTTGGCTTTTTCTTCATGGTTTGGCCTCTAGATTAAATTGGCATCTAAATCTGGCAAGATTATTTTTAGTCAAAATTCATGTAAAAATGGTACCCTCAAATATCCTATGTAGACATAAGTCAAAATTTCCCACACCCATAACTCTGTCAAATCTCATCTGATTTTCATGAAGTTTGGCTTTTTGTTCATGGTTTGGCCTCTAGATTAAATTGGCATCTAAATCTGGCAGCATTATTTTTAGTCAAAATTCATGTGAAAATGGTACCCTTGAATATCCTATGTAGACATAAGTCAAAATTTCCCACACCCATAACTCTGTCAAAACTCATCTGATTTTCACAAGGTTGGGCTTTTTGTTCATGGTTTGACCTCTTTATTAAACTGGCATCTAAATCTGGCAACATTATTTTTAGTCAAAATTCATGTGAAAATGGTACCCTTAAATATCCTATGTAGACATAGGTCAACATTTCCCACACCCATAACTCGGTCAAATCTCATCTGATTTTCATGAAGTTTGGCTTTTTCTTCATGGTTTGGCCTCTAGATTAAATTGGCATCTAAATCTGGCAACATTATTTTTAGTCAAAATTCATGTGAAAATGGTACCCTCAAATATCCTATGTAGACATAAGTCAACATTTCCCACAACCATAACTCGGTCAAATCTCATCTGATTTTCATGAAGTTTGGCTTTTTCTTCATGGTTTGACCTCTAGATCAAATTGGCATCTAAATCTGGCAAGATTATTTTTAGTCAAAATTCATGTGAAAATGGTACCCTCAAATATCCTATGTAGACATAAGTCAAAATTTCCCACACCCATAACTCTGTCAAATCTCATCTGATTTTCATGAAGTTTGGCTTTTTGTTCATGGTTTGGCCTCTAGATTAAATTGGCATCTAAATCTGGCAGCATTATTTTTAGTCAAAATTCATGTGAAAATGGTACCCTTGAATATCCTATGTAGACATAAGTCAAAATTTCCCACACCCATAACTCTGTCAAAACTCATCTGATTTTCACAAGGTTGGGCTTTTTGTTCATGGTTTGACCTCTTTATTAAACTGGCATCTAAATCTGGCAACTCTTGATCCCTTAAATATCCTTGTGACATGGCCATCCCCCCCATCTCGGTCAATCTCATCTGATTTTCATGAATTTGCTTTTCCTTCTTTTCCTCTACATCATCTAAATCTGGTAAGATTATTTTTTGTCAAAATTCATGTGAAAATGGTACCCTTGAATATCCTATGTAGACATAGGTCAACATTTCCCACACCCATAACTCGGTCAAATCTCATCTGATTTTCATGAAGTTTGGCTTTTTGTTCATGGTTTGGCCTCTAGATTAAATTGGCATCTAAATCTGGCAAGATTATTTTTAGTCAAAATTCATGTAAAAATGGTACCCTCAAATATCCTATGTAGACATAGGTCAACATTTCCCACACCCATAACTCGGTCAAATCTCATCTGATTTTCATGAAGTTTGGCTTTTCCTTCATGGTTTGACCTCTAGATCAAATTGGCATCTAAATCTGGCAAGATTATTTTTTGTCAAAATTCATGTGAAAATGGTACCCTCAAATATCCTATGTAGACATAGGTCAACATTTCCCACACCCATAACTCGGTCAAATCTCATCTGATTTTCATGAAGTTTGGCTTTTTGTTCATGGTTTGGCCTCTAGATTAAATTGGCATCTAAATCTGGCAAGATTATTTTTAGTCAAAATTCATGTGAAAATGGTACCCTCAAATATCCTATGTAGTCATAAGTCAAAATTTCCCACACCCATAACTCGGTCAAATCTCATCTGATTTTCATGAAGTTTGGCTTTTTCTTCATGGTTTGGCCTCTAGATTAAATTGGCATCTAAATCTGGCAAGATTATTTTTAGTCAAAATTCATGTGAAAATGGTACCCTCAAATATCCTATGTAGACATAAGTCAAAATTTCCCACACCCATAACTCTGTCAAATCTCATCTGATTTTCATGAAGTTTGGCTTTTTGTTCATGGTTTGGCCTCTAGATTAAATTGGCATCTAAATCTGGCAAGCATTATTTTTAGTCAAAATTCATGTGAAAATGGTACCCTTGAATATCCTATGTAGACATAAGTCAACATTTCCCACACCCATAACTCGGTCAAATCTCATCTGATTTTCATGAAGTTTGGCTTTTTGTTCATGGTTTGACCTCTAGATTAAATTGGCATCTAAATCTGGCAGCATTATTTTTAGTCAAAATTCATGTGAAAATGGTACCCTTAAATATCCTATGTAGACATAAGTCAACATTTCCCACACCCATAACTCGGTCAAATCTCATCTGATTTTCATGAAGTTTGGCTTTTCCTTCGTGGTTTGGCCTCTAGATTAAATTGGCATCTAAATCTGGCAAGATTATTTTTAGTCAAAATTCATGTAAAAATGGTACCCTCAAATATCCTGTGTAGACATAAGTCAAAATTTCCCACACCCATAACTCTGTCAAATCTCATCTGATTTTCATGAAGTTTGGCTTTTTGTTCATGGTTTGGCCTCTAGATTAAATTGGCATCTAAATCTGGCAGCATTATTTTTAGTCAAAATTCATGTGAAAATGGTACCCTTGAATATCCTATGTAGACATAAGTCATCCAATCCCATCCTTTGACATATAAATTTCCCACACCCATAACTCTGTCAAAACTCATCTGATTTTCACAAGGTTTGGGCTTTTTGTTCATGGTTTGACCTCTTTATTAAACTGGCATCTAAATCTGGCAACATTATTTTTAGTCAAAATTCATGTGAAAATGGTTCCCTTAAATATCCTATGTAGACATAGGTCAACATTTCCCACACCCATAACTCGGTCAAATCTCAATTGATTTTCATGAAGTTTGGCTTTTTGTTCATGGTTTGGCCTCTAGATTAAATTGGCTTCTAAATCTGGCAACATTATTTTTAGTCAAAATTCATGTGAAAATGGTACCCTCAAATATCCTATGTAGTCATAAGTCAAAATTTCCCACACCCATAACTCTGTCAAAACTCATCTGATTTTCACAGGGTTGGCCTTTTTGTTCATGGTTTGACCTCTTTATTAAACTGGCATCTAAATCTGGCAACATTATTTTTAGTCAAAATTCATGTGAAAATGGTACCCTTAAATATCCTATGTAGACATAGGTCAACATTTCCCACACCCATAACTCGGTCAAATCTCATCTGATTTTCATGAAGTTTGGCTTTTTCTTCATGGTTTGGCCTCTAAATTAAATTGGCATCTAAATCTGGCAAGATTATTTTTAGTCAAAATTCATGTAAAAATGGTTCCCTCAAATATCCTATGTAGACATAAGTCAAAATTTCCCACACCCATAACTCTGTCAAAACTCATCTTATTTTCACAGGGTTGGCCTTTTTGTTCATGGTTTGACCTCTAAATTAAATTGGCATCTAAATCTGGCAATATTATTTTTAGTCAACATTCATGTGAAAATGGTAGCCTCAAATATCCTATAGAGACATAAACATTAATCTCCCACACCCATAACTCGGTAAAAACTTATCTGATTTCCATGAAGTTTGGTTATTTTTTAATGGTTTGACCTCTAGATTAAATTGGCATCTAAATCTGGCAACATTATTTTTTGTCAAAATTCATGTGAAAATGGTACCCTCAAATATCCTATGTAGTCATAAGTCAAAATTACCCACACCCATAACTCTGTCAAAACTCATCTGATTTTCACAGGGTTGGGCTTTTTGTTCATGGTTTGACCTCTTTATTAAACTGGCATCTAAATCTGGCAAGATTATTTTTAGTCAAAATTCATGTAAAAATGGTACCCTCAAATATCCTATGTAGACATAGGTCAACATTTCCCACACCCATAACTCGGTCAAATCTCATCTGATTTTCATGAAGTTTGGCTTTTTGTTCATGGTTTGACCTCTAGATTAAATTGGCATCTAAATCTGGCAACATTATTTTTAGTCAAAATTCATGTGAAAATGGTACCCTTAAATATCCTATGTAGACATAAGTCAAAATTTCCCACACCCATAACTCGGTCAAATCTCATCTGATTTTCATGAAGTTTGGCTTTTTCTTCATGGTTTGGCCTCTAGATTAAATTGGCATCTAAATCTGGCAAGATTATTTTTAGTCAAAATTCATGTAAAAATGGTACCCTCAAATATCCTGTGTAGACATAAGTCAAAATTTCCCACACCCATAACTCTGTCAAATCTCATCTGATTTTCATGAAGTTTGGCTTTTTGTTCATGGTTTGGCCTCTAGATTAAATTGGCATCTAAATCTGGCAGCATTATTTTTAGTCAAAATTCATGTGAAAATGGTACCCTTGAATATCCTATGTAGACATAAGTCAAAATTTCCCACACCCATAACTCTGTCAAAACTCATCTGATTTTCACAAGGTTGGGCTTTTTGTTCATGGTTTGACCTCTTTATTAAACTGGCATCTAAATCTGGCAACATTATTTTTAGTCAAAATTCATGTGAAAATGGTACCCTTAAATATCCTATGTAGACATAGGTCAACATTTCCCACACCCATAACTCGGTCAAATCTCATCTGATTTTCATGAAGTTTGGCTTTTTGTTCATGGTTTGGCCTCTAAATTAAATTGGCATCTAAATCTGGCAAGATTATTTTTAGTCAAAATTCATGTAAAAATGGTTCCCTCAAATATCCTATGTAGTCATAAGTCAAAATTTCCCACACCCATAACTCTGTCAAAACTCATCTTATTTTCACAGGGTTGGCCTTTTTGTTCATGGTTTGACCTCTAAATTAAATTGGCATCTAAATCTGGCAATATTATTTTTAGTCAACATTCATGTGAAAATGGTAGCCTCAAATATCCTATAGAGACATAAACATTAATCTCCCACACCCATAACTCGGTAAAAACTTATCTGATTTCCATGAAGTTTGGTTATTTTTTAATGGTTTGACCTCTAGATTAAATTGGCATCTAAATCTGGCAACATTATTTTTTGTCAAAATTCATGTGAAAATGGTACCCTCAAATATCCTATGTAGTCATAAGTCAAAATTACCCACACCCATAACTCTGTCAAAACTCATCTGATTTTCACAGGGTTGGGCTTTTTGTTCATGGTTTGACCTCTTTATTAAACTGGCATCTAAATCTGGCAAGATTATTTTTAGTCAAAATTCATGTAAAAATGGTACCCTCAAATATCCTATGTAGACATAGGTCAACATTTCCCACACCCATAACTCGGTCAAATCTCAATTGATTTTCATGAAGTTTGGCTTTTTCTTCATGGTTTGGCCTCTAGATTAAATTGGCATCTAAATCTGGCAAGATTATTTTTAGTCAAAATTCATGTAAAAATGGTACCCTCAAATATCCTATGTAGACATAAGACAAAATTTCCCACACCCATAACTCTGTCAAAACTCATCTGATTTTCACAAGGTTGGGCTTTTTGTTCATGGTTTGACCTCTTTATTAAACTGGCATCTAAATCTGGCAACATTATTTTTAGTCAAAATTCATGTGAAAATGGTACCCTCAAATATCCTATGTAGACATAGGTCAACAATTCCCACACCCATAGCTCGGTCAAATCTCATCTGATTTTCATGAAGTTTGGCTTTTCCTTCATGGTTTGACCTCTAGATCAAATTGGCATCTAAATCTGGCAAGATTATTTTTAGTCAAAATTCATGTAAAAATGGTACCCTCAAATATTATATGTAGACATAAGACAAAATTTCCCACACCCATAACTCGGTCAAATCTCATCTGATTTTCATGAAGGTTGGCCTTTTGTTCATGGTTTGACCTCTAGATCAAATTGGCATCTAAATCTGGCAAGATTATATTTAGTCAAAATTCATGTGAAAATGGTACCCTCAAATATCCTATGTAGACATAGGTCAACAATTCCCACACCCATAACTCGGTCAAATCTCATCTGATTTTCATGAAGTTTGGCTTTTCCTTCATGGTTTGACCTCTAGATCAAATTGGCATCTAAATCTGGCAAGATTATTTTTAGTCAAAATTCATGTAAAAATGGTACCCTCAAATATCCTATGTAGACATAAGTCAAAATTTCCCACACCCATAACTCTGTCAAATCTCATCTGATTTTCATGAAGTTTCGCTTTTTGTTCATGGTTTGGCCTCTAGATTAAATTGGCATCTAAATCTGGCAGCATTATTTTTAGTCAAAATTCATGTGAAAATGGTACCCTCAAATATCCTATGTAGACATAAGTCAACATTTCCCACACCCATAACTCGGTCAAATCTCATCTGATTTTCATGAAGTTTGGCTTTTTGTTCATGGTTTGGCCTCTAGATTAAATTGGCATCTAAATCTGGCAAGATTATTTTTAGTCAAAATTCATGTAAAAATGGTACCCTCAAATATCCTATGTAGACATAAGTCAAAATTTCCCACACCCATAACTCTGTCAAAACTCATCTGATTTTGACAAGGTTGGGCTTTTTGTTCATGGTTTGACCTCTTTATTAAACTGGCATCTAAATCTGGCAACATTATTTTTAGTCAAAATTCATGTGAAAATGGTACCCTCAAATATCCTATGTAGACATAGGTCAACATTTCCCACACCCATAACTCGGTCAAATCTCATCTGATTTTCATGAAGTTTGGCTTTTTGTTCATGGTTTGGCCTCTAGATTAAATTGGCATCTAAATCTGGCAAGATTATTTTTAGTCAAAATTCATGTAAAAATGGTACCCTCAAATATCCTATGTAGACATAAGTCAAAATTTCCCACACCCATAACTCTGTCAAAACTCATCTGATTTTCACGAAGTTTGGCTTTTTGTTCATGGTTTGACCTCTTGATTAAATTGGCATCTAAATCTGGCAAGATTATTTTTAGTCAAAATTCATGTGAAAATGGTACCCTCAAATATCCTATGTAGACATAGGTCAACATTTCCCACACCCATAACTCGGTCAAATCTCATCTGATTTTCATGAAGTTTGGCTTTTTGTTCATGGTTTGACCTCTAGATCAAATTGGCATCTAAATCTGGCAAGATTATTTTTAGTCAAAATTCATGTGAAAATGGTACCCTCAAATATCCTATGTAGACATAAGTCAAAATTTCCCACACCCATAACTCTGTCAAAACTCATCTGATTTTCACAAGGTTGGGCTTTTTGTTCATGGTTTGACCTCTTTATTAAACTGGCATCTAAATCTGGCAACATTATTTTTAGTCAAAATTCATGTGAAAATGGTACCCTTAAATATCCTATGTAGACATAGGTCAACATTTCCCACACCCATAACTCGGTCAAATCTCAATCTGATTTTCATGAAGTTTGGCTTTTTCTTCATGGTTTGGCCTCTAGATTAAATTGGCATCTAAATCTGGCAAGATTATTTTTAGTCAAAATTCATGTAAAAATGGTACCCTCAAATATCCTATGTAGACATAAGTCAAAATTTCCCACACCCATAACTCGGTCAAATCTCATCTGATTTTCATGAAGTTTGGCTTTTTGTTCATGGTTTGGCCTCTAAATTAAATTGGCATCTAAATCTGGCAAGATTATTTTTAGTCAAAATTCATGTGAAAATGGTACCCTCAAATATCCTATGTAGACATAGGTCAAAATTTCCCACACCCATAACTCGGTCAAATCTCATCTGATTTTCATGAAGGTTGGCTTTTTGTTCATGGTTTGGCCTCTAGATTAAATTGGCATCTAAATCTGGCAACATTATTTTTAGTCAAAATTCATGTGAAAATGGTACCCTCAAATATCCTATGTAGACATAGGTCAAAATTTCCCACACCCATAACTCTGTCAAAACTCATCTGATTTTCACGAGGTTTGGCTTTTTGTTCATGGTTTGACCTCTATATTAAATTGGCATCTAAATCTGGCAATATTATTTTTAGTCAAAATTCATGTGAAAATGGTAGCCTCAAATATCCTATAGAGACATAAACATTAATCTCCCACACCCATAACTCGGTAAAAGCTTATCTGATTTCCATGAAGTTTGGTTATTTTTTAATGGTTTGACCTCTAGATTAAATTGGCATCTAAATCTGGCAACATTATTTTTTGTCAAAATTCATGTGAAAATGGTACCCTTGAATATCCTATGTAGTCATAAGTCAAAATTACCCACACCCATAACTCTGTCAAAACTCATCTGATTTTCACAGGGTTGGGCTTTTTGTTCATGGTTTGACCTCTTTATTAAACTGGCATCTAAATCTGGCAAGATTATTTTTAGTCAAAATTCATGTAAAAATGGTACCCTCAAATATCCTATGTAGACATAGGTCAACATTTCCCACACCCATAACTCGGTCAAATCTCAATCTGATTTTCATGAAGTTTGGCTTTTTCTTCATGGTTTGGCCTCTAGATTAAATTGGCATCTAAATCTGGCAAGATTATTTTTAGTCAAAATTCATGTAAAAATGGTACCCTCAAATATCCTATGTAGACATAAGACAAAATTTCCCACACCCATAACTCTGTCAAAACTCATCTGATTTTCACAAGGTTGGGCTTTTTGTTCATGGTTTGACCTCTTTATTAAACTGGCATCTAAATCTGGCAACATTATTTTTAGTCAAAATTCATGTGAAAATGGTACCCTCAAATATCCTATGTAGACATAGGTCAACATTTCCCACACCCATAACTCGGTCAAATCTCATCTGATTTTCATGAAGTTTGGCTTTTCCTTCATGGTTTGACCTCTAGATCAAATTGGCATCTAAATCTGGCAAGATTATTTTTAGTCAAAATTCATGTAAAAATGGTACCCTCAAATATCCTATGTAGACATAAGTCAAAATTTCCCACACCCATAACTCGGTCAAATCTCATCTGATTTTCATGAAGTTTGGCTTTTTGTTCATGGTTTGACCTCTAGATCAAATTGGCATCTAAATCTGGCAAGATTATATTTAGTCAAAATTCATGTGAAAATGGTACCCTTAAATATCCTATGTAGACATAAGTCAACAATTTCCCACACCCATAACTCGGTCAAATCTCATCTGATTTTCATGAAGTTTGGCTTTTTCTTCATGGTTTGACCTCTAGATCAAATTGGCATCTAAATCTGGCAAGATTATTTTTAGTCAAAATTCATGTGAAAATGGTACCCTCAAATATCCTATGTAGACATAAGTCAAAATTTCCCACACCCATAACTCTGTCAAATCTCATCTGATTTTCATGAAGTTTGGCTTTTTCTTCATGGTTTGGCCTCTAGATAAAATTGGCATCTAAATCTGGCAAGATTATTTGTAGTCAAAATTCATGTAAAAATGGTACCCTCAAATATCCTGTGTAGACATAAGTCAAAATTTCCCACACCCATAACTCGGTCAAAACTCATCTGATTTTCACAGGGTTGGGCTTTTTGTTCATGGTTTGGCCTCTAGATTAAATTGGCATCTAAATCTGGCAGCATTATTTTTAGTCAAAATTCATGTGAAAATGGTACCCTCAAATATCCTATGTAGACATAAGTCAACATTTCCCACAACCATACCTCGGTCAAATCTCATCTGATTTTCATGAAGTTTGGCTTTTTCTTCATGGTTTGGCCTCTGGATTAAATTGGCATCTAAATCTGGCAACATTATTTTTAGTCAAAATTCATGTAAAAATGGTACCCTCAAATATCCTGTGTAGACATAAGTCAAAATTTCCCACACCCATAACTCTGTCAAATCTCATCTGATTTTCATGAAGTTTGGCTTTTTGTTCATGGTTTGGCCTCTAGATTAAATTGGCATCTAAATCTGGCAGCATTATTTTTAGTCAAAATTCATGTGAAAATGGTACCCTTGAATATCCTATGTAGACATAGGTCAAAATTTCCCACACCCATAACTCTGTCAAAACTCATCTGATTTTGACAAGGTTGGGCTTTTTGTTCATGGTTTGACCTCTTTATTAAACTGGCATCTAAATCTGGCAACATTATTTTTAGTCAAAATTCATGTGAAAATGGTACCCTAAAATATCCTATGTAGACATAGGTCAACATTTCCCACACCCATAACTCGGTCAAATCTCAATTGATTTTCATGAAGTTTGGCTTTTTCTTCATGGTTTGGCCTCTAGATTAAATTGGCTTCTAAATCTGGCAACATTATTTTTAGTCAAAATTCATGTGAAAATGGTACCCTCAAATATCCTATGTAGTCATAAGTCAAAATTTCCCACACCCATAACTCTGTCAAAACTCATCTGATTTTCACAGGGTTGGCCTTTTTGTTCATGGTTTGACCTCTTTATTAAACTGGCATCTAAATCTGGCAACATTATTTTTAGTCAAAATTCAAGTGAAAATGGTACCCTTAAATATCCTATGTAGACATAGGTCAACATTTCCCACACCCATAACTCGGTCAAATCTCATCTGATTTTCATGAGGTTTGGCTTTTCCTTCATGATTTGACCTCTAGATCAAATTGGCATCTAAATCTGGCAAGATTATTTTTAGTCAAAATTCATGTAAAAATGGTACCCTCAAATATTCTATGTAGACATAAGACAAAATTTCCCACACCCATAACTCGGTCAAATCTCATCTGATTTTCATGAAGTTTGGCTTTTTGTTCATGGTTTGACCTCTAGATCAAATTGGCATCTAAATCTGGCAAGATTATTTTTAGTCAAAATTCATGTAAAAATGGTACCCTCAAATATCCTATGTAGACATAAGTCAAAATTTCCCACACCCATAACTCTGTCAAAACTCATCTGATTTTGACAAGGTTGGGCTTTTTGTTCATGGTTTGACCTCTTTATTAAACTGGCATCTAAATCTGGCAACATTATTTTTAGTCAAAATTCATGTGAAAATGGTACCCTTAAATATCCTATGTAGACATAGGTCAACATTTCCCACACCCATAACTCGGTCAAATCTCAATTGATTTTCATGAAGTTTGGCTTTTTCTTCATGGTTTGGCCTCTAGATTAAATTGGCATCTAAATCTGGCAAGATTATTTTTAGTCAAAATTCATGTGAAAATGGTACCCTCAAATATCCTATGTAGTCATAAGTCAAAATTTCCCACACCCATAACTCTGTCAAAACTCATCTGATTTTCACAGGGTTGGCCTTTTTGTTCATGGTTTGACCTCTTTATTTAACTGGCATCTAAATCTGGCAACATTATTTTTAGTCAAAATTCAAGTGAAATTGGTACCCTTAAATATCCTATGTAGACATAGGTCAACATTTCCCACACCCATAACTCGGTCAAATCTCATCTGATTTTCATGAAGTTTGGCTTTTTGTTCATGGTTTGGCCTCTAAATTAAATTGGCATCTAAATCTGGCAAGATTATTTTTAGTCAAAATTCATGTAAAAATGGTTCCCTCAAATATCCTATGTAGACATAAGTCAAAATTTCCCACACCCATAACTCTGTCAAAACTCATCTTATTTTCACAGGGTTGGCCTTTTTGTTCATGGTTTGACCTCTAGATCAAATTGGCATCTAAATCTGGCAAGATTATTTTTAGTCAAAATTCATGTGAAAATGGTACCCTCAAATATCCTATGTAGACATAGGTCTACATAGGATAGATTAATCTGGCAAGATTATTTTTAGTCAAAGTTCATGTGAAAATGATATCCTTAAATATCCTATGTAGACATAGGTAAAAATTTGCCACACCCATAATTCGGTCAAATCTTATCTGATTTTCATGAAGTTTGGCTTTTCGTTCATGGTTTGGCCTTAATTACATGTGAAAATGGTACCCTCAAATATCGATGTATAAAACTGTTTGTCCTGACTGACTGACTGACTGATTGGTGATCAACGCACAGCCCAAACCGTAACAGCTAGAAAGCTGAAATTTCTACTGTAGTTACCTTATGATAATCCGATCGGCCTCAAACTCATTTTCAAAGATCGTTGTTCAAATTCAGTTGGGGGGTGTTCCGAACTTTTTGAAAAATCCATCCCTCCTGGGTGAAAATGGGGGTCTAAAATTGTGTGGGTGACGTTTCGCCCTCAAATTCATTTCCAAAGATCTATATGAAAATTCATTTGAGACGTGTTTCACATTTTTCGCAAAATCCAAACATCAAAGATGCAAAGATTTTTTTGGTAAAGTTTAAATTTTTTTCCGATTTGCTTCAAACTTTACACGTGCCACGGGCAAGACCGGGCTATACCCGCTAGTATATATATACATATGTATTAATTTTTTGCTTCATAAAATATCCGTAAAATGTTGTCCA
>JAWNPB010000103.1:0-26202 GCA_035045355.1 Drosophila lacicola | reverse complement strand
CAGTCAATGTATGGATGTATAATATAAAAGTATAGATTAAGAATAGTTAATATAGATAAATAAAAATATTTAAAATATATTTTCCATAGACCTATTTTATGGAACATTTTTACAACTCCAACAATTAATAAGTGATAAATATTTAATATTTTATTCTAATTCTTAAGATTCCGAAGTCTGGACAATCAAAAATAATCAAAACTAGATTAATAGGGATTACAGTAAAAGGTAAATAAAAGTTTAGGTTTATTTCCCGAACCATGTTTAAACCTTGGTCAGATACTTAACTTTTTGAAAAGGTTTCTTTACAGCATGCAGAGAGTTAGCCGCAACTTGAGCACAGCCGCAACGTATTGACCTCAAATGCGTTGGCTTAATTAAGAGCTAAAAGAAACACACACACACACACGATTACAAATATATATACCCATGTGTGTGTGTGCATTAAATTGAGGCAAAATGTGAAGGCCTCTTTCATTGCGATTTGCGAGCCATAAGAAAATTCTCATTAATTTCTCTGGCGGGGCAGCAGACAGCGCAAAAGTGTGTTAACAGAGAGGAGAGGTGGAGAAGGCTGCATTGCATTGGCAAAATGAAATAATTTAGCGTACATTTAATTATCAGAAGAGGCAACACACAGATACACGTTATGTATATAGCGTAGCTGTGTATGTGTGTGTGTAAATGGCAAGAGATGCAATTTACAGTATGAGGTAATCGTAAATTGCAGAACAGCAAAGCTCACAACGCAGCAAACATCTGCCCAGCGTACACAAACACACACAAGCACACACACACTCGCACGCTCAGTCGCACACACACTCATTGACATGCTCACTCACACAGGCGCAGAAAAACGAAAAACGAACGTTTCTGACTGGCGGACATTTGTGTAACTGTTTTTGTTGTTTTTGTTGTAGCCATCGCCATCGCTGCCTGACGTCTCTTATCTCTTGCCCATTATCTCTCTCCCCAAGCAGCAATAACAACAACAGCGCAGAGAGTGTCTGTCATTCGTTTGTCATCGTCATTGACTGGCGGCAGCGCAGTTGGCAGCCGCAGCTCCATTTAGCACACGAGCTGCTCTCTCGCTCTCTCTCACATGCGCTGGCTGGTGTGTGCTTTGTGCGTCTGCGCTTTGGCTCGGTAGGTGGAGCTTTGGCTAAGAGAGCTGTGAGTCTTCGTACGCTGAATTCGCCTTGGCGCGGCGAATTGGCATTTGCTGTGCCACCTTTGCTGCTGCTGCTGCTGCTGCTGGTCCCTGTGGCATGTTTTTTGATTAATGAACTGTGTTAAGAGGCCAAACGTGGTGGCAAACTGTTGCAATGGCAGCGCCGACGACGCCAGCTTTGGCCTCGCCAAGGACAATGCCTGCGGCCGGCTGGGACGAGTCCTTGATTGAGGTTAGCTCAGCCGCAAGTTAATCAAACCTGGCCAACACTTTTTACCGACGGCAACGGCAACGGCAACGGCAACCTACACAAGCTGCTGCGCATATAGGCGTGGCATAGACAGTCGTCGCAGTCACCGCCGCTGTCGCCGTCGCTGCCGCAGTCGCTGCTGTTATCATATCTCTCTATCTCTGTGTGTCGCCGCAAACGCTGACGCTCTGCCGTCGTCGCTGTCGCTGCTCATTTTGTCAGCCAGCACGAGCGCGCTCTCACTCTCTCCTTCCCTCTCTTTCTCTCTCTCTCTCTCTCTCCCTCACTCCTATCTCTTCACTATGGCCATCCCGTTCGCTCACACTCTGACCAACGTAATGTGCTCCAAACTGTCGCCACTGTCGTTGGTCCATTGATGTGCGCTGATAGCGACAGTCGTTGCGGCAGCGACGTCGACGCAGCGACAGTAACAGCGACTGCGGCAGCGCTTCAAAATGGCGTTTCACAGTGTACATGCACATATACATATGTATTTATCGATATACATAGCTTTGCCTGGCACGTTTTATCACTAGCCAGATGCACATAGATACACAGCAAATAAATATATATATATATGTATATATATGTATGTATATGAGGCATTGGCATAAAGCCAGATACGAGCATCTTGCAACTAACTTGTGACTGCCAAAACAAACAAACAAATAACAACAACAACAAGAATAACAAACGAGAAGCGAACAAAAGCTTCGGCAGCTTCTCTCTGCCCAGGGCCTTAGCTTTATGGCCGCAGCTGCCGCAGCAGCAGCAGCAGCAGCAGCTCCCAACGCTGAGTTTTATGTCTTCATTAACTGAAAAGTTATGAGCCATAAGAGCCAGTGGCACAGGCAACTGGGGCAGGGGGCAGGGGCAGGGGGCAGGGGGGCAGCAACTGGGCCCGACCACAGCCACAGCATCTGTGTACGGTAATTGGGATTGTCGGGTGACAATGGCAACCAGAACGACAGTTCCATTCTCCTGGTCAACAACAACAAATACTTATATATACATATATTTGTGTATGTGTCTGAAATGCACGCAAGAGGCAGAGGCATGAGAAGACGAAGAAGAAGAAGAAGAACAGTAACAGTAAACGTAACGACGCACACTCAACAAATATTTCGGATCTGCGTCATGGTAATCAGTTTTGAATACCCTCGACACAGATATTGCCTTTCAGTTGGCATCAATATTGAACGAATAAAAAAAATCGATAAATCGATAATTTTGAATTGATTTGAAATCGATAAGTTCGATTTTTCTAACTTTTAGAATTATAATTAACTAATTAACTAATATGTTAAGTTTTTGAATATTTAGATGGGCTCATATTTCTCTATAGTAAAATGTGTATTTTTCATTGGTTTGCAAATTTTTTAAAAAATTTTTAAGTGTATTCAAATTGAAGCTCATGAAATTAAACCCTCTGCTAACTAAACGATTCATATTATTCATTAAGAAATCATTTTGTGATTATTTGAAGTGCCTTTTGGGTACTCGCAGGGTATCTGCTAGTCAGGCATTGTTATTCACCAGCCATAACAGCTTCTTCACAGCGCACAGTGGTCAACATCAATGCTGGCTACGCGTGTTTGGGTTAATTATTATTAGATCTATGTATTATACATGGCGGCTGCTTATTTATTCTTATAGAATAAATATATTATATTATTGTATATTTGAACATATTTATTTTCGCAGTGACACATGATCCAGCATTATTTTGCAATCTCAATGCTGCGGTTGCCAGGCTGCGGTCCTAACCTTCACGTTTGTCACTCTTTTAATTAGCTAATCTCTAAATTAGTTTATTTTCGATTTTAATTTTGCTTTAAAATAATCCTGAGGTAGACTCAGCTTCAAAAACATAAATAACTCGGCTCCCAATCATTCGATTTATCTAACTATATTCGCTAGATGCCATTTTTTTGGTGAAAAAACAAATCTAGCCCGTTTTTCTATATGCAAGTATCTATGGCTTGAAGTATTTTCAATAGAATGGGCAAATTTAAAATACAAATTACATTTATTTTTATAAATATTTTGAAGATTTAAGAACCGAACTTCAAGGCAGAAAGCTGGTTCAAACCATAAAGCAAAGCAAGAAATATATTTTGGACGTATCGCTGTTCCTGATTATGATAATACATATTTAGGTATAGACAAAAAAAAACTAAAAATTTGGGGGAGTATAAGGCATAAAGATTTTCAAATTTATTGACTAATATTTCTAAATTTTCAATATTTTCAACTAATATTTTCAAATTTATAGACTAATACGAAATATGCTCTCGAGTTTTGGCCATATTGAAAATATAACGTCGAGTTTTGGCCAAGAATTTTTAATTTCTGTAAATTTTTTGTTGTTAATTTTTTTTTTCTGCAATTGCGAGCATTAAATGAAATGCATGCAAAAGCTGAACTTTTTCTAGACTTTATTTGAAAATAGGCGAAGCACATTTATTGGCTCGCAGAAAATGCATTTTGCACCACGGTGCAAACGGCAGTTTTGCACGTTGCGTTGATAACAACTCATTTCACGTGTCGAGATAGTTTTACTTACGGCAACCGGGAGCTGCATTCGCTGGGACATTGACGTTGCGACTGCAAGACTTGGAGGGGAGAGAGGGAGGAGTAGGAGGAGGAGGAGGAGAGGGAGGAGGAGAGGGAGGTTGGGGCGGGAGACTGTTGGCTGCTTTTAACGAACGCTCGTTAAAAGCGAGCAGCATTTGCAGTAGCTTTTTTTTTATTTACTGTAGTTGCTGTTGCGGCTGTCGTAGGAAGTCGTCAAAAAGTGTCGTTCGACATCGTTCCAAGTCGTCCAATATTCTATGGTTGATTCCACACAGGTCTCACTAGTTAACTTCGCTTCACTGATGCGCTTTTTTCAATTTGTCACGTACGCTAGATTTTCACTTCGATATTCCCTTGCTTGCTTGCTCATTGCAACAACAACAACAGGAGGGGGAGGGGGCGGGGGGCAAGCACTTAATAACGAATTAGTATTTATGATATTCATAGAATTATATACGTTTGTCCCGCTAATCTATATATGTATATAAAAATCGGCGCTCGCATGCGCCGCGTCTATCTAATTATGCAAGATTTTCCAGGGTCTTAGCCAACATTTTCTAGGCCAATATTGTGTATAGTATATATTATATATATTCGAGCAATATGATGTAATGTTGACTAAATTATGACGTTCGGTCCGAAACGTGCGCTGGACACATTTATCATGGCTGGCCGGAATACGTGCCCCGCGTCCCTCACCCCCTTCCCCTGGCCAAAAGCAATAATAACTTTATGTCTTTGAGTCGGCAACACGGTCACACGAGAGTCCGACTGGAGTCCGCGCTGGAGACCGGCTCGAGTCCGTCAAGTCCTTGACTTGGCTATGATAGAAAATTGTGTCACGACAGGAAGCGAGATAAGAGCGTAATTTTCTTTCACCACCGCGAGCCAACCCACCCCACCTGGCGGCAACTCACCTGGTGGTGGCCCCCTTTTGGCCCGGATGTCGACTATCGTGGTTACCGTTAGTCATTTTCAGTGATTGTTCGGGCGACGAAGCAGCCCACGACGTTCACTTGACTTTTAATGATTGTCACGCTCCCTATTCAACCCCCAACCCCGCCTCCCGCTCTCCGCCCACCTTAAGAGACAGGCACCTTGCAACTGTGCCTAATTTGCATTTATATTCATAATCTTGGGCATTGCGTCATGTAATATCGCATGTCCCGAACTTGTGACACTTTAATTGCTCGCGCCGGGATCACATCCAGGTACAGTGAACACCCAAGCCGAGTGCACACATTCGGCTGGCTCGTAAATTTGCATTTTGCATTCTGCATAAATCGTCGGACTCATTAGCGTTGTCTATATGGGGCCCCCCTATATGGTTTTATGGTGGGGCTCTTTCTTGTCTCTGTTCCATTTGCTGACTACGTGACTTTTGCGCATTTTGGCGCTTTTCATGTCTGCAGATCGATTTTCAGGCGATCCTCACGCCACAGCTAAACAGATACAGATCTTAAACTGAGATCAACTGCGAGTAGGGCGCAGAGGGAGTGGAAGGCATACATCAAGCCTTCCAGAGATGGACGTGTATCGTTCGTTTCTGGCACGCGGAGACGTCCATAAGAATTCTCGATTTTTCACCCAGGCAGGCGGATTTGTCGAAAAGAGCGAAACATACAATCAGAGTGAAAAGTATAAAAAAAAAATAGGTTCATGCAGCAGTTTTACGCTCATTTTCCACCCATGGAAGTGGAAACTTATGAAAAATGTTAAATTTTTTTTTACAAATTACAAAACTTTCTTCAGACTTGCGGATGCAATTTTTCGAATACCACTGAGTAAAATTTAGATTCCTAGCTCTGACGCTTTAGGCTGTGCGCTGATCATCAATCAGTCAGTCAATCAGTCGGGACAAACAGATTGAAATATATATAAATTGTATATATTTATCTAATTAATTGCAATTTAAATCTTTATACAACTTTTAACTACCTTCATATGCACAGTTTGCACTAAGCGCTAGGCATCAATCAATTAGACAGTCAGTCAATCAAGCAGAAGAATTGAGATGTATATAAATATATGCATATACAGGGACTATCTTCTGTTGTGACGATAATATTACAATCGGGAGATGACTCTTCTCGACCTTAACATAAACAATTTCGACTGTGCATTGAGGATCAATCAATCAGTCAGTCAATCAGTCAGGATAAACAGATTAAAATAGATGGATTTTGTTTCTTTAATTTCCTTATAAGCATAACTTTTAGCTGCTTGAAAATTTTAAACCTTTATATAGATCAAATAATTATTTAACACATTCACGCCGTGTTGATCTCTTAACGTGCTCGTGTCACGAGTGAAAACACGACATGCGCTCAGCTCTAGTGTGAAGTTTTAAAGCAATTGCCGTACTGCTGACCAAACAGAACTAAGTTAAGTTGTTAAGTTGTTGCTGTTGTTGTTGGCAGCCAGATAAATGTCTAAAAATACAAACAAAGATACTCGAGATCATACAATGTGGGCTCGGGTTGCCTTTTCGGTCTGCCAGCTATCTGGCCATGTCAGACCTTCTTCAGAACTGCGCCATTATCGACTCGAGCATAATTGAATTTTCAGCATTTATCTCCGGCATTTA
Organism: Drosophila lacicola; assembly: GCA_035045355.1. Classification (NCBI taxonomy): domain Eukaryota; kingdom Metazoa; phylum Arthropoda; class Insecta; order Diptera; family Drosophilidae; genus Drosophila; species Drosophila lacicola. The sequence continues at coordinate 19,617 of JAWNPB010000103.1, read as the reverse complement.
TGTGCACTCTATGCTAGCACAACTCTATACCCTATGCGCCAGTTTATATATGGGGGAGTTAGGGTATTTTATAGCCAGTTCCCCAACCAACCGCCCCGCACCGCCCCGCCCAGCCTTTAGCCAGTTAAGCACTTTGAGCTATAGCCAAGCGTAAAGAGATGTAAAGACATGCTCGAGTGTGCCACTCGATGGCTGGGCAGGTGAAGCCAGGAGCTGGCTTTGGCCAAGAGGCATGGGTAATGGGTAATGTGAAAGGAAAGGGGGGGGGGGGAGGTAGGGAGGGGGAGGGTGTGGCTGCTTTGCCACAAAATGCCAAACAAGCGTAAACTGCCATTTTGCCATTTCGAGTCGCAAGCATTTCAAGCACAACAACACTAGCTGCAAATACATATACAACACAAGAGCACGCCGCCAGATACCCTGTACAAAAAGTATGAAGGCCGCTTTTGGACTGTCTTAAGTTTACAATAAGCAAATTTTTGTTCTTGTGATGATTTTTGAAGTGTTCCAATTGACAGCTATCGAAAAAATGTGTTGTTTAAATAATATTATAAAATAAATCTGATTTTCGTCTGTTTCTATAAAAATGCAAAATTATCTAAGAGTTTGTTTATGTTTATCAAAAATAAAATCGAGAAAAACAACAGTCACATTAATTATTAAAATTGTTACAAGTCAAGTGAATGACTTAAATCAATTGATTAATAATTAAATGCAATATATTTTCCTTAATATTAAATTTGTTTTAAAAAATTAAGAAATTATAATATACTCGAGATAAGCTTCATATTATTTTTGGGAATATTATATACAAAACTAAACAAAAATAAATAATTTTTTCTAATATATATTTTAGCTGTAAATAGTTCAATATACAAAGAAAACGACTCAAATATATCTATCGACAGGCACACTCATGGAACGCAAACCAATATGCCTGCAGCACTTGGACACCATTTACAGGGTATTTTAAATTAAAACTGAAATTGTATGTGAAAATAAAGTATTTCATTATGCTCATAATTTTATTGTATGCATCAGCGGGGCCAGCGCGCATTTGCACGCATTTTAGTCGCATTCGCTGGCTGCTTAAAGTGCCACAACCACAACCCTACCCCAGCCCCCCTCCCCCTTCCCCACCCTTTCCATTTAATACACGCATCCCCTGGCCAAGCCAGGCAGCCATTCAATGATAGACCGTTAGCTGCTCGCCAGTTGCTTGCCGTTTTTCGGATTGGCCGCAAAAATTGGCTCTGTTGAAATTTATTAGTTCTGGTTGGCGAAACGCGCACAAAAAATGTACGTAAACAATGGCCAAAAGGACATTTTCAAATGGGCTACACGCTTAGATTTGGCAGCTCCTCAACGAACTATCCTAGCGCAAAAAATGCTTTCTTGCCAAGCTAATTAGCTTGCGGCAATTAAGCCGCAAATTAAATAAGAGCTACGAGTGCAAAAGTCGAGAGAGTGCTCAAAATGAAAATATTATCCTAATATGCAAAGAAATTTATATACATTTACCTTTTCTAATGTATTAATATTGATTGAATATTGAAATTTTTTTGCTTTTTTGAACCGGCGATTTCTCTTTTGCTGGTTCGAACTGCAGACATCTAGGCACCCGCAGGTGAACAAAACCAACTTAAATAAATACACACAAATATTGAAAAATGTCTGACGGATTTGAACCGGCAATCTCTCGCTGGCTAGTTCTACGTGCAGACAACTAGGCCACGAGAGTGCACAATAGCAACTGCAATAAATACATAGAAAAATTGATAATTTATAATTGTCTGCTGGGTTTGAACCGGCGATTTCTCTCTTGCTGGTTCGACGTGGAGACACTTAGGCACCCGTAGGTGAACAATAACAACTGCAATAAATATATACACAAATTGAACATTTTCTGCTGGATTTGAACCGGCGATCTCTCACTGGCTAGTTCGAGATGCAGATACCTAGACCAGGTAGGCTCGCAGCAAAAAAAAAGGGTCAGAAGCTGCTCATATATCATATGCCGAACGAGAGGATAAAATATTCTCAGGTACTTCTCAATTTTTCGTTTTTGATTAAGCCTATATAATTCCTATAGGTATAGCCTATATAACAGAGAGAAATTTCATAAGGGGGACTTAAAGGTTTATATAATCGACACGCTTGGGGAAAAGTTAGGCCTGTTGTGAGTTTAGGTTAGGCTTAAAGAAATTTTGGATATTTTGATTGGATACCGTGGTACTAGATCAAATCTGCTTGCATTATAATAAAACTCTCTTTTGGAATAAGTTGACATTCCTTCAATTCAAATTGCAATCGAATCAAAACTTTGAAATAAAATTCTATGATATGTTCGACATTAATTGTAGAGCCTTTTTGGAAGTTGTGAAAATTCATTTATTACGCCGAATTTGATTTAGAAAATACAAATTTCTAGTTATTTTTATAATCCGAAAAATGTTTAAACCAAATTATCTATTTATAATGGCGATTATTTGTTTGATTGGCGTAAGTTGCACAGATATCCCGATTTGAACTTCGCTCTGATACCGCCACATTGCAGCTAGAGAATGCTCGCGCATCGCCACTAAGAAATAATACGGCAGCCATCCCGGAAGATGAGACTACGGCGGCAGCTGGACTGGACGACGAGTCCGCATATGATGACGAAGAAGACGAAACTAAAGGAACGGGTAATGATAAGAAGACAACAACGGCAACAGATGATGATGATAAAAAAGAGACTACGGCTGCGACGACTATTCAAAACGGGAAGAAGACAACGGCAAAAGTTGACGAGACTGTGGCCAAAGCCAACATTACGGCTCCGACCGCGCCGACTCTCATGCATTTATTTCCGCAAAAAACCGGACTAACAAGGAGCAAGCAGTTCAGCGAGGCGGACGAAGATCATCAAGATAAATTGAAGCCAAAAACTCTGATCAAGAATCCGATTTTAAGCGATGAAGGTGATGCAGAAGGTGGAGCAGAAGGCGCAGGGGGAGCAGAAGGCGCCGAAGGAGCAGAAGGCGCAGCTGGATCAGAAGGCGCAGGTGGAGCAGAAGGCGAAGGTGGAGCAGGGGGCGAAGCTGGAGCAGCGGGCGCAGCTGGTGCAGCGGGCGCAGCTGGAGCCGCTGCAGGGAATGGGACAGCCGGAGCAGCTGGAGGAGCAGCTGGAGGAGCCGGCGGCGCCAAGGGCGTGACTGCCGGCGGACCTCCCAAGTTTATCAGGGACCATGCGGGCAACTGGGTGTACAACCTATGGGGCGCTACCCTTGGCAAAATCGGGCAAGATAAGCGCTATCCCCAATGGACCATAGAACGCCAAAAGGTTGACTCGAACGCAGCCAAAATATTCTATCCAGGGTGCGTATAGCTACATTTTCATTAATTGGTTTTCTAGTTAGAATACCAAAGTATTCCAATTAGATTAGGTTCGAATAATTCTTTCAGTAGTTCTTTTTCTCACCAGTCTTCAGTAACTTCGGTCTTCATAGTCCGATCTTTGTGAAACTTTCAGGGCTTGCATATATCAGAAGGAAAAGCGTGTTATACCAAAGCTCAAGGCTCTAGCTTGGAAAATTAGTTATTAATTTAAATTTCTGGGTAAACAAAAATATTTTTCTGGTCTATTCGGCTCTCATTTTCCGTTGTCCAGTCTTCAGTAACTTCGGTCCTCATAGTCCGATCTTTGTGAAACTTTCAGGGCTTGCATATATCAGAAGGAAAAGCGTGGTATACCAAAGAGCAAGGCTCAAGCTCTCTAGGAAATGGGGTTGTCCCAAAAGTGAAATATTTTTCAGCTGTCGAGCGAGCTTTTATAATATTCGAGTTTGCTCGAGTAAATCGATATTTGTCAATGTGAGAATTTATCGATATTCATCGATATTTGCAATGAACCATAATTCGATTGGTTATTCTTTCGATAACAGTAAGCAATCGATAACTTTTCTTTACTCGCAACAGTGGAGAACTATCGAGCGTTTGCATGGACGCTTCCACAATCTACAATGTGCCCCGTATTAAAACTTGGCTTATACGAAACGTCTATAATCATGAGATCAAAAGCCGGCCCATCTGGAACGAGCTGAGGCGTCACATCTACACGAAGGGCAACGCCGACGAGTGCCACGTCCCGAAAAATGACCATCTGAGGGCATACCTGGAGTGCGCAATCAGGCGCAACATGCGCCTGGAGCACATTATACCCATGTATCCCATGCATCAACTGGGAAACTAGATCGTCCGGAAATGGCCTGAGCAAACCCATTTACAGTTTTCTCTGCCATTCTATATCTTGTTTTTTTTTTTTTCACTGCGATGATTTTGTTTTTACAATTTGGAATTTTGTAGAGTAAAATTTTGTTAAAATTATATATATATTACACGAAAACTTTGCTTGTTTGATCGAAGGGGGAGCTAAGGCAAATTAGAGGGCGCTGGTTCAAATCCTAGGCAAATAGATGAATAATTCAGACAGCAGATGGATATAGATTAAATGAGCTCGAAAAGTTGCGAAGATGCAAGACTAGCAGATACCCTGTATCCGACTATAATACAAGGGCGAAGGGTTATCCAAAATAAAGGGCACTGGTTCAAATCGTAGGCAAATAGATGGATGTTTCAGACTACAGATCCATCTCATGGATATAGATTAAATGATATGGTAAGATTGCAACAGGCGAGAATGCACGACTAGCAGATACCCTGTATCCGGCTTTAATACAAGGGCGAAGGGTTATCCAAAATAGAGGGCACTGGTTCAAATCCTAGGCAAATAGATGGATGTTGCAGAATGCAGATCCATCTCATGGATATAGATTAAATGAGATGGTAAGATAGCAACAGGCGAGAATTCACGACTAGCAGATACCCTGTATTTGGCTTTAATACAAGGGCGAAGGTTGCGAAGATGCACGACTAGCAGATACCCTGTATCCGACTAATACGGATCTATAAAATAACTCTAGCTCATGTAAAAACTCGTAATAAACTAAAGCTTACAATCGATAGTTATTGATTGCGGCTGATCTGGGGAAAATTATGAGTTGGGCCCTTTTGATACCTGTAGTCTCTAAGCTACCTTTTCTAAGGGATACAGGGTATAACTGAAAAAGTTTTCTGCATACGTTCTCTTCTTCTTGAAAACAACAAATTCGACTAATTTGAATTTGAATTTGATTGAAAAATCAATGAACTATGATCGGAAATCGTTCGTTTCAGTTTATATTGAAGCGGAAAACTTGCGTTGGGTTTTTATTCAGTAAGTACAAATTTGTTGTCAGATGTATATTTGAAATGTTGAGATTAAATTTTGGTTTGTTTATCTTGGCGCTTGCCAGCCAAAGTGCCGTAAGTGTGAGCCGCAACGAATCTCTGTTGCAGGAAACACAAGCGGCAAATTTGAGTGCAACAAGTCAGAGTCCGGATGATCTATTAGCCGCGGCCAACAATCAGAGCTTCGGCATGCAGCTATTTGCACCGAAGGCGTTTTTACGACCACGACTAACCACAAAGTTTGTGCAGCTTTTCGCACAGAACGTTGGCGGGGCAGAGACGCCGGAAGGGGGCGGCGATGCGGCAGAGACGACGAAAGGGATTGACGCCGCAAAAGGCAGCAATGCAACAGAGAAGGCAACAGAGGAGGCAACAGAGAAGGCGGCAGCTGGCAATGCAACAGAGAAGGCGGGAGCAGGGAAACCGGGAGGGAGTTCGGGAGGCGGCGGCGGCGCGGCAGATAAGCTGGAAGTGGTCCGTGCCCGAGCTGGCGGTAGATACCAAACCAACAAGATGTGGGGCGAGGTGACCGTCTCGATGCCGCGGTTCAGACAGAACGAAAAGGGCGACTGGGTGTACCAATATTGGGGCGCTACCTATGGCAAGATCTGGAAAGATACGCGCTTCGGCATCAACAGAGCTCGCACAATTCAGCGGCTGCGGATCGATTCGTTGGCAATACGCGAATATTATCCCGAGTGAGTAGAAGCCGAAGATAAGATACCCTTTTAGGTATATATATGCATGCCTTACATGCTTGCAGAAATGTTAGGAAAATAGGCCGATTCCTTATTTGAATCTATATGATATAGCGGTCCGATTTTAATCAGATTTAGATAAACGGATAAACATATGCCAAAAGTTGTTTGTCAAAGAAGAACTTAATCCTTGAACCGATTTTTCCTATGTTAGCTTTCAATATAGTATAAGAATATGATAAGAATTTGCATATATATCAAGGCGCATAACATAACTAATAATTACCGAGTTTCGTTTAAAAACCAAATGGTTTTTTTCGCCTGATTGTCCTATGGCAGCTATATGATATAGTGTTCCGATTTTAGAAAGTCGAAGCTATGCAAAGTATCTTGGCGATAGTTTTAAAACTGAAACAGGATTTCAATATCGATATTTATCGATTATTTGGGCACGAGGCATGTTTCGATTGCAGGGCAATTGCAGGACCTAAGTTCAACATGTCAAGTCTCTAGTTCTTAGCAGATAAACAGACAGATAAACAGGCAGATAAGCAGACAGATAAGCAGACAGATAAACAGACAGATAAACAGACAGATAAACAGACAGATAGACATGTGTTGATCGACTCGACCAATTATGCAAATCAATAATATACAAAATATATTTTAATATTATGGGGTCCCTCTTTAACCAGTTTTAAGAAGTTCAGGGTATAGAAATGTTTTGCTAATGCCAATTTCTTTCTCTTTTTCCACAACAGCGGCACGCTCGCTGATGTGTGTTTGGGCAGGACAACAATATATAATAGGCCGCAGGTGAGAAATTATCTGATCAGGCGAAATTATTGGTTCGGAATAAAGCATAGGCCAATCTGGGAGAGCCTCAGAAGGCAGATTTACACTCAAGGCAATTCCGAGGAGTGTCACGTTAAGGACAAGTATCCAAATTTCAGAGAATTTCAGGAGTGCCAAATTCGGCGACACATGCGATTGGAATATTTGATACCGAAATATCCATTACATCAGCGCGATCATCGATGATTGCCGTCGAAGGATTTGAAGCTCAAATCCTTGCTGGCCGGGCGACAAGAAATCAGTTGGACAGTTCCGAAGGAAACTAATTTTATCCGGGACAAACATAACGAACTACCTCCAGTTGCCCGCCCGCCCACCGTTCAGGCCAGACCCAGACCCAGACCCAGACCCAGACCCAGACCCAGACCCAGACCCAGCCCCTCACAACTTTCGATTCGTGTCCTGGCTGCGATTGTGCGCATTATATAACGCATATATATACGTATATTGCAGAGGAGGAGGGCGTCGGAGAGGAGGATGGGGTTGGGGTGGGGATTGCCTGAGAAATGTATAATTTATGTTGTTTTAAATCAAAGAACGTTATGTCCAGACAAACAAGCAATGCTTTGGAAAGCGGCAAGAGGAATGTCTGAAACGGGTATAACTGAGTGCTGAGATGCTCGACTAGCAGACACCCTGTGCATACGTACTCAGATGTTTATTAATTAATAATTGTTTGTATTAACAATAACATAACGCATAAAACCTTTGAATACCCAAAACTAACCCTTTCCATTTTTACCTATCGATATATATAGATTTTAAGATTTGCTTCCCTTTAGCATAACTCGAGAATTATAAGAGCTTTTTACGTGAAACTTGGGATGTAGGTTCCAGTTGGGTGTACAAAAATTAAGATTAATTCATTTTTTGAAGACCCTGCCTCGTTCACGGTATATAAGCACTTGGATATGACATATTTAAGCGATCGAAATTTCAAAAAGATCGGACTATAAGCACCGAAGTTAATCAGGAACGTATTTCCCAGTGTCTAGGTTTAAGTGAAGAAGAAGCATAAAGTGCAGTTGAACGTTCCGTGCAGGGTATTCCCTTTTCATTGTAACATACCTTGGCGCAAGTTTATGCTACCCTTTGCTCAATTATTTTGACACTACAGGGTATACAAACATTTCCCAAGACACATGTATGTGTCGCAGATACAACAGCAGAGAGTCTGTGTATGTGTTTGAGTTTGTGGTTTCCCTAGATTACAAGCACAATTGAATGGCTGTATGTGTGTGTTATTGTGTGTGTGTGAGTGTGTGTGAGTGTGTGTGAGTGTGTGCGAGTGTGTGGCAACGCCCACCACATGCCACGCACATCAGCCAACCATCGTCCGCCCCTAACGAGCATCGAGCATGTGTGTAGAAGTCCTTGCAGCTCCTTAGAGCTGCTTCTGCTTCTGCTTCTGCTTCTGGTTATGCCTGAGCTGGCCGCTGGCTTGGTTCGAGTCGAGTCGAATGCGAAACGATTTAATTTGTTTCGGAGGTAATGTGGCATATGCTCGCCCTCGGCCTGGGAGGAGTTGCCACACAGATTGAGTGTTAAACATGAACAGAGAGACTCGTCAAAAGTCAAAAGGAAAAATAGCAAAAACACAACCTCAACAAACTGAAAAGCCTTCAGAATTTATTACACAGCCCACCGATTTGCATATTTATGAATAATTTGTGGATATAAGCAGGATCTAACCGGGGCCCAACTTGACTTTTGTGTGGCGTGTCTTTTTATTTTTCCACTAGGAAAACCAGCGAAAAGCCAATGACAGGTGCGCGCACACAAAGTCCACTTGGCTTTTCCATTTCTATAACCTTTGCATGACCACACGGACCTGGCTTGTGTGTGTGTGTGTGTGTGTGTGCGAAATTGATACTCCTTTACACACACATATACATATACACACAGTCACACACACACCGAGGCACGTGCGCATAGTCGAGACATTGGTCACGAAAAGCGGAAATGCTGATAAGAAATTTCAATGTTTTGTTTCTCTTATAAACATTTTCTTCTTTTTTTTATTTCGTTGTCGTGTTTAATGTCTTTTTGTCGTGCTTAGTGTCTTTAGTGCTGTGCGTGTGTGTGTCCGTGTGCGTGTGTGTGTGTGTGCATATAATCTTTATATACACACACATAAAATACTTAGTTGCTGACCAGCAGCTCCTTAAGCGTGAGACACGTCCTTCCAATAGAGCTCTGCGAAATACCCTCATAATGGGTTATACGAGGGAGAGGGTAGCTAAGGAGAGGTAGGGGAAGGGGGCGGGGCGGTGTTATGAGCATTGCATGTGATAGTTGCCAAAGCACTTCAGGCTACAAGCCATAAGCCCAACCAAAATCCTTAATCTATATAGGCTCTTAAGGATTTATGTGAACAAGAAAAAGTAGCTCATCGATCCAATTTTGCACTTTATATATAAATATACATATATGCCTTTATATATAATAAATGACAAGATTTTCTTAATAAATTGCCAAAATAATCAAGCTAATAATATTTGAAGATATTTTCAATATCAAACAACTTTTTAACTGATTATTCACAGCAAACAATAAAAAAATTAATTTCTTTAAATTTAGAAAGTTGCTTTCAAAAGATATTAACACATTTCATAATTTAAGAAACTTTTCGTTACAAAAGTATTTTCCCATAAATCTTTTTTGCAAATAAACGAATTTGTTTAACAAGAAAATGTTTTAATATTTCATACATTTCCTTATTTTTTGGCTATTCCTTAAGACGCAGGAAACAACAAAATATCAATTAATTAGTTAGACAAGATAATATTATAAACAAATAAAAATTTCAATTTTCAATAAAATAGTTCAAATACGTTCAACAAATTAAAAGAATTTAACACAAGAACTATATTTAAAAAAAAAAAATAAATAAACTAAGAAGTAAGTATCTTGGCATGCCGAAGATTCAATACTCTTCTAAATATTTCCCATTGAAACTCGTAAATGCTGAGCTTGATAAAAATAACTTTGAAATCAGATTATTATGCCGTGTAAGAAACTACTTTTGGCAGCTATATAATATAGTTGTCCGATCTGGTTCCGAGATATTAACTACCTGTAATAGAAAAACGGATCTATGCAAGGCTTCGAGACGATAGCTTTAAAAGTGTGAGACTAGTTCGCAGAGAAAAAGACAGACTCAACTCGACCGACTTGATGCTGATCTAGAATATATATTTTATGGGGTCGAAGATGACTACTAATCAAAGATATATAAGACAGCTTATTATATAAATATCGGTAAAGGTAATCAAAAATAAAATCAATAAATACATAAACACAGTAAATGAGTTTCAAGTGGAATATACAGATAACCCGGCCTTGCTCGTGCCTAGCTTCTTCCTTCGAATTTTAGATAATACTACTTCACACATTTTCCACCCGAGGCAAATTTAAATCTACGCACAATATCCTAGAAAGCGACGCCTCAAATTATATTTGACAAAGTTCAAAAATAAGCTTAAAGTCGATCTCGTTAAGAACAAAAGAATCAAAGTTTTGTGAGCATTTTATATAATGAGTGAAGATAAATAAAAATCTTTAAAAACGAGTCATCAATCCGGAAAAATCTTAAGAGATCGAAAATATTGATCGCACAGCAAACAAAATAAACAAAGGCAAGTACTAAATAAGATTCCACAACAACAGGAATTCATGGACGGAATATCTTGAGTTGACACCAATTTGTGTCAAAAACTCTTGAGTCATGAATCTAAGACTTACGATCTTTTTTATGGCGCTGCGTCCAAAACAAATCTTAATGGGCCAGCCATAAAATGCGCATAAAGCGGCGACGCGATTCATAATTCGAATAGTTTCTCAATTTGGCGGCGCGAGTTTGAACCGGCGAGCGGCTCAAACGAGTGCAGTTCCTGTGCGGCCAGCTGGGCGGTAATCTTCAGACAGCGCAGCCGCTTATCAAATTTCACACTCGATTTCCAGTGGAAGGCGTCGCGAAGTTTTCCATTTTCTCAAATTGGATGCACCGCAATCGCCGCGACGCATCGAATCTGTGCGACAGTCGCCCAGCTATGGGAATATATATTAATTTATGTGCTCATAACAATTAGGAAGAAGTCAAGTGCTAGCTGCGGTTTCTCTAAGGGGGGGAATGAGAATATTGGGAAAATATTGAAGACATTTTAAAAAACACCAAATTGTGACTACACTCAGAAAAAAACAAGCTGGAACTGCGCCAAATTTGAAATCAAGGCGAAAAAAAGTCTAGAAACAATTCATAAATTGATCTTAAAATAAGTAAAATTGTTCGAAGCAAATAAAGACATTTTCTTAAATTAAGAAAAATGTTCTTTTTCAAAAGCAAAATTGTGACTACACTCAGAAAAAAATCAATCTGAATCGCCAAATTTAAAATGGGGCCCAAAACGGAAACAAACGTAAGAAAAAATTCATAAATTGTTCTTAAAATAAGTAAAAATGTGCGAAACAAATATAGATATTTTCTTAAATTAAGAAAAATGTTCTTTTTTAAAAGCAAAATTGTGACTACACTCAGAAAAAAACAAGCTAGAATCGCCAAATTTCAAATGGAGCCCAAGGCGAAAAAGAGTCTAGAAAAAATTCATAAATTTTTTTTTTTAAATTAATTAAAAACTTCCGTAATTAAATTTAAAAAATATTTTCTTTTTAATGGTATTTTTCTTTGAGTGTATATAGACATTGGGGACACTTGAGGGCGAACCTCCTCAAGCGAGCACGAGGCTCGAACCGAACCCTTAGCCGAGCCGCTGTCACGCTGATGATTATCTCATATAGAAATTCACAGGCCTCTCGAGAGAGTTTTGAGGCAAGCACGTGACTTGTGTATACACACACACACACAGACGCACACTCGCACACTCGTTTAGAGTCTAAAGAGACGCCGTAATTCAATTTGCTGTTGTGTACCGCGGGCATGTTTAATTTCATTTGCAGCGTATTTAAGCTAAAACCAAACTCAACCATACCAAAGCAGGCAACACAATGAAACGGGCTGCTTTCGGGTGGTTCAGTTGGTTCGGGTTATTGGGCTGTGGTCACGCAGGGGAAAGGCGTGGGGGAGGGGAGGGGGGTGAGTGTGCGCGCAAAATGTTCAATTTAAAAATTTATGCAATTATGAGCCGCAAATATTATTATATAAACACAAGCACAAATACGACAAGGAAAAGGGCACGACCTCACAGGGCGGCAAATGAGCAGCGGCCGAGCAAAAGGTAACGAGTAACAAGCAACGAGTAATGCGTAGCGAGTGACATGAGAGAACGAGCGAGCAGCCAATCAGCATTTCAGGTGACATCATATTGACGGAGAATATTACATGAGATAGCCTCAACGCTTAGTAAAAGGAAAAAGTCAGCTCCAGCAGCAAAGGATCAACGAGTGTCAAGTAACGAGTAGCGAATTGCGAACGAGTGGTATTACGGAGTAACGAGTAATGAGTGCCGAGCAACTAGTGTCGAGCAACGAGTGTTAAGTAACTAGTGCCGAGCGACGTATGCGCAGCGACGAGTAACGAGCAACGAGTAACGAGCGACGAGTAACGAGCGACGAGTAGCGAACGACGAGTAACGAGCGACGAGTGTCTTGTGACTAGTGCCGAGAAACGAGTTCCGAGTAACGAGGGAAAGATATAGATTGCAAAGTAACAAGTTAAACTATTCTCAAGTAACGATTGCCGAGTTGGATTAGCAAGTACCGAGTAGCTCTATAACGCGTGACCAGCCTAGAAGATTTCCCTTTGCAACACATTGATAGGCAATAAGTAATTTCAATGAACATTTGCAATTATTTATAAGATTACCAGAGCGTTAAATATATAAATGCTTAAGAGGTCAGAAGGAGCAACGAAATTACTTGTACTGATTAGAGAATGGTTAAGACTGATTAAAAGCAGCGAGCGATAAACAGCGGGTGACGAGTAGCGAGTGGGGAGTAGCGAGTGACGAGTAGCGAGAAGCGGTCTAGTGGCAAAACATAGATAATAGATAATGCATTGCCTAGAGATCTGTTGCGCGATTATTTCAAAGATAACCAAGGCGACAAGGCGAAGCATTACAGCGAGTTATGAGTTCCCCGCGACTCGCCGCATGATTGAGCGCGTGACCAGCCCAGCAGCGTTTCGGTGGCAACATATTGATAGACAATAATTTGTCTTAATGAAATTTTGGTATTATTTATGAGATTGCCGGAACGTGTAGTAAACGATTTTCCGTTTTTCTTTTTCAATTCTATTCCCTTTCCTCCCTTTCTCGTCGGGGGATGTGCTCGTGTGTGTCCTAAGGCTTCAGGGCACGGCGCGGACGTCGTCGCTGGTTAAACAAAAACAAGCTGCTGTTGCCACTGTTGCTTCTAGATTCCCATTGTTGAAAGAAGGAGCCACCTTCCGCTTGCCCGCCAGGCAATTAGTGTTACTTGCCAGCTCTACCCCCTTTAGATTTGTGGCCTGTCGTTAGGGTTTGGGGTTGGAGTTGTCGACTCTGCCACTTTTGGTTGTGTTCAGGTTGCCCGGCAGGTTGTGTCTTTTATGTGCTGTGTGCATAATTTATTGTTTTTCTTATGCCAGGAGAAAACTCTGTCTGGCAGTGGAAGCCCCGTGTTTCAATTATCACATTTTCACTACACAATTTTCTCCAGCTACAATTTGGAAATGTTCCCTTTGTAATTAGATTTGCTTTTTGCTATTTGCTGTTGCCTTTCAAACGCCTTCCCATTGGCAACCACAGAGCACGAGTCCGAGAAGCTCTCTTAATGGGGCTTCCCCGCTGCGTGTGCGTGTTTATATTGAGAGCGTTTGAGCTTTGTCGTCCTTTTGACTGCTGTGTAAAATCTCTATCAAAATCTCAAATCAATTGAACTTAAATTGAATTTTAAATTGGCCACTGCCTGACACATGACTGCCTCGGGCGTTAGTTGGGCGTGGCTGTGGCTGTAGTGTCGCTTGCAGTTGACATTCGCCCTGGATAATCGCAAGTTGTGGCAAGTGTATACAAAACATACAAACTCTCGAGGCACACATGATTTTAATCGAATGTTTTAGAAGAAATTTCTAAAGTATTATATTTCTTATCCCGGCAAAGGCCGGGCAATACCCGCTAGTAATTCTTATGATAACTAACTTAAAAAGTTACAAAATTTCCACTCACCAATTATCCGCATTCATCCGCATTCCAGCTTAATGAACATCAAAATATGTACGCCTGAATTTAATTCCTGAGAATCGCAAAGGAAGGCTTCCGATCATTTTGAATAGTTGCTGCAACATTTTAAATTCACATCAACCATGTAGTTAAAGCAATTGTTTATCACATAACAAAAAAACACATTGAAATTTCATTTAACCTTAACTGAAGTTTTTGAGAATCGCAGAGAAAGGCAGCCGTTAAGTTTAACTGGCTTTTGCAATATTAATAATTCACATTACACTTTCAGTTTAAGGCCATTGTTAATCACATCACAAAAAAAAAAAAATTTCACTGAAATTTCAGCCAAATTGCGCAGACCCTACTTGAATTTTTGAGAATCGAGGAGGAGGACGGCAGTTATATTCAATTAACATTTATGAAGAATTAGTTTTTGTCAGTTATAGCTGAGTTTTCTAAGCTCTGGCTTCTTCTCTTTTCATTATTTGTGGCGCTCGTACTTTCTCATTGTTTCTTCGACTCTCCCTCGTTCTCCGTCTCTCTCTCTCCCTCTCACTGTCTCTCTCTTCCCCTGGAAGTATTCCTCTTTCATTCCCACTCTTTCTCTCTCGATCTCTATTACTTTTCTAGCCTAGCTCTTTCTCGCTCTCTTGCTTACTTGTTTTACTCTGGCTCAGTTTTATACTCTCTCTCTTACTTGTCTTACTCCCTCTCTCTCTCTCTTACTTTTCTTACTGTTTGTCTCTGTCTCTCTTACCTTTCTTACCGTTTCTCTCTCTGTCTTACTTTCATTACTGTCTCTCTCTCTCTCTCGCTCTCCCCTTTTTCTCTCTCTCTCTCTCTCCCCTACTTTTCTTTCTGTTTCTCTCTTTCTTTTACTTTTCTTTCTGTTTCTCTCTTTCTTTTACTTTTCTTTCTCTCTCTCTCTCTTACTTTTCTTACTGTTTCTCTCTTTCTCTCTTACTTTTCTTACTGTTTCTCTCTCTCTCTCTTAGCTTTCTTACTGATTCTCTCTCTCTTTTTCGTACTTTTCTTACTGTTTCCGTCTCTCTCTCTTTTTCTTGCTTTTCTTACTGTTTCTGTCTCTCTCTCGCTCTCTCTCTCTTTCTCTCTTACTTTTCTTACTGTTTCTCTCTCTTTCTGTCTCTCTCTCTCTTACTTTTCTTACTGTTTCTCTCTCTCTCTCTACTCTCTCTTACAGTTTTCTCATCAGTTTGAGACTTTATTTACTCTACAGCCTGATTGAGAAACTACTTTAAATATCTGTTGCAGGAACTATCGATCAAATAGAGAAATCTTGTAGGAAAATATAGTTTGTTTTTCCGGGTATCATAAACAAACTGTCAACATATGGGAAAACGTACTATCTTCATTCAACTAATTTATCATATTTGTGTGTGTATGAAGATCTAAGCTATATGATTATATTATAATAGTAATAATAATATGCATTTAAAAAATAGTTGTTCTTCTTGTGGCATATTAGGTACTCGCATATTTAACAGCCTAATCCCTATTCCTTATCTATATCCGTCTGTCAAGCAGATCTTGAGCAGTTCCCTAGAAACCCTTGTAGCTGTGGGAGGAGGCTGTCGCTTATCAACAGTCTTGACAGCCGCGCACCTCCTCCCCGCAGGCAACAAAGGCGAAAAGTAAAAGTGGGCACGACGCAGACAAAGAGTGAATCAGGCACGAGCTGTGGGTAGGAGGAGAGCAAAGAGCAGAGAGCAGGAAAGCTGCTGCTGATCAACATTATCGGCGCGCTCTGTCTCTTTCGCACGCACAGAGCAGCTGCAGCTGAGGCAGCGACAGAGGCAGAAGCAGCGACAGCGACAGAGTCGAACCTCGCCAAGCCTCAAGTTGAGGCATTGTCGACATAAATGCACAATTTGCGCATAAAAGCATGCACACACATGCACACACATGCACACACACACACACACACATGCGCGCGCTCTCATATTCAATGTACTTCCGGTGGCAGGACCTTTGCCCAGAGAGGTAAGTGGGAAGGCGGAGGGAAGGGGGGAAGCGCCCCGCCAGCGTCTGTTTTGATGTGTTTTCAAGGCCCTCTGACAGTGGCGGTGTTACGGGGATAATACACACACTTAATTGCTCAAAATGATGCGATTGTGGTGCCGATGCATATGCCACACACACACACACACACCTATATATATATATATATATATAAATATATATATATGTAAGGCATATATGCCCATTCATCTGCTTAGGAACCACCCGAGCGACGTGCAACAAATGGAAGCTTCGTGCAGCTTTTTGGCGCGCAACAGAAATAACCGCCCCGATTATGGCTAGACGAGTGTGTGTATGGGTGTGTTTGGGTGTGCGTGTGTGTGTGTGTGTATTTAAGCCACAACAAAAGACACTCAGAGCATATCATTGGCGTTTTGTGTGAGCTGCACATAAACCATAATTGCATTTAAAGATTTTTACAAGCGTTTCTGTAGGGAAAACATAAATGAATATCGAACGGCTAACACTGAATATGGAAATGCCCTACCCAAGGTCATTATATTGGAAATTTGAATGCTCACTGACACACTTACCGACATGTCCTCCAGCTCTTCTTGTGTTAATGGTGATAAAATGAAGACTCAACGTAATTGCCTTACATAATTCTTATTACAGTTGCTTGTCGTAGCAATAAGTTCTTAGTGAAGTCCGCTCGAGGACAATGCTGCTGACATGTCCTGCAAGACGTCTAGCATGACAGATCTGCAAGAGAAAGAAAGTCATAAAAACAATTGGAATTTTATTCTTATATTATTAATATAATAAATATTATTTAAATAAAGAAAAATCGTATAAAAGAATAATAATTAAAATCAAATTAAGCCTTTTTTGGCTTACAACAAGAAAAAAGCAAATATTTAAAGTTCGTAAAAATCTTTTTATTGGGCAGCTCACGTAGCTCAGTTTATGAAGTGTAGCTCACTTGAATGGGATATATTCGGTCGCCCTCGGTTGCCCCCCCTCCCCCATTCCCCCCCCCTCCCAACTGGCGACCCACAAAAAACGCAACCACGTTTCTGCGTTTATGCTCAAGTGTCCTCCAGTCGTCCATGGAACCACTCCGGGTCCGTGAGTAGAGAGGCATTGCCATTGTTTCAATTTTCATATCGGTTTCGGTTTTGGTTGTGGTTGTTGTTTGTTGTTTTGATTTCGATTCTGATTTTGATGACCTCGCGCATTTTACAAATTCTATAAATACGAATGCTGCGTCTCAGATTTTTATGGCATATATATTTTATATGAATTCGATGCCAGGGCAATGGCGGTGCCGGGCCGGGCCTCATTGCTCGGCAATCCAATTGTCATTCGTGACAGCTGTCGATCAGAAATGGCGGCTGAAAATTCGGTTTATGTATTTGTATTTAACGGTGGTTGGTTCCTCAATTCATTGACAGCCGCGTCTCAATTCTCAACTCTCAACTCTCAATTGAATTGCGATTTTCATGTAATTGCCGCCCTTTGTTTGGCCGCATGTTTGGCATATTTTGTAAATTATATAGCATTTACATAATCTCGATCTCTTCGACAGAAATGTCATAATGCAATACGATACGATATGAGATGATATATTCATGTTTGGCTACTGTGCAGAGTATCTAGGCACATAATTGTCATGCTAATTTAAACCCAAAAATTAATCTCACAAGGCATAAGTCGAATTAAACTGAATTGTCTGTTGCGTACTGTCAAATCTATTCAAATTTAAAATACAGATGTCGTCTACACTCAAAACTCTTATTATTTAAAGGGAAAGCTTTTTGCTTTAATATAAATATATGTATATACTTCGGAGACTTAATACTCTTATAGACATTTCCCTTTCACGAGAAGCTACTTTTTGATTATGATATAGAGGTACGATGTTGACAAGATGTTAATTTAAAAAAAGGTCAGAACTCACTTCGACCGATCGGTTATATGGCAACTATATGATACAGTGGCTTGACCTGGCCTGTTCCGACATATGTACTGACTGCAACAGAGAGACGGATCTATGCTTAGTTTCAGGTCAAAGCTTTAAAACTGAGAGACTAGTTCGCATAGAAACAGACAGGCGGACAAACGGATAGATGGACGGACAGACATACAAACATGCGGACATGTGAACATGCAGACATGCGCACATGTGACATGCAGACATGCAGACATGCGCACATGCAGACATGCGGACATGGCTATATCAACTCGGCTGTTGATGCAGATCTAGAACATATAAACTTAATGGGGTCGGAGATGTCTCCTTCTGACAAAATTATAATACATACAGAGGTAAATGTATTTCCTAGACCTAGAGATGCGACTAAGGCAAGAATAGGGATATATATTTGTACAGAAAGAAGCTGGAATGTTTGCAACTGCAGCCCCTAGGCGGGCAATCCCAAAACTCGTACATGCCATTCCTTTTCAAATGTAATCAAAATTGTGCCATATAAGCCCCGAGGTGTGCCCTATATAAAGAGCCTTGCTCGTTGTGCTCTAGTTGACTGCTGCATTTGCACCTTGCCACCGATCAAGTGACATGCACATTGATCACATTGGGCGTACCCAATTGTTGTCTGCCTGATTCCTGATTCAAATATCTAGCGACGGGAAGGGGGCGAATCAATTTTGGATTATGTCTGTTTGATGTTTGGCAACTGCGTCACACCTTGCCAGCAACAAAAACAAAACGCACAACAACAACGAGAAGAAGAACCCGCCAAACACCTTTCGCCCGTACATAAATGTTCGAGTACATTCACATTATTCACACAAAAATTCGAATACAATTTACAAACTGCTGGCGGAGACATCCGTGCTGAGAAATTGCCCAAACGCAATTGTTTTGCAACTCCCAAAATCACAGAGCTATTACCTGGAACGGGGGAGAAGAGGGGGTGGAAGTGGAAGTGCGAGACGAGCCGCGTTTGCATTCCCGCAGAAAAACATCTGTCGCGGCGGCTGACGGAAGTCGTATCTGACGGCACGCCCCACACTTCAGGCACGCGGCAATCGGCTGGCAAATGAAGAAGAAGGGGGCGCCCTTTCGCCAAATGTGGGCATGGCCATGTCACCTTTTCCACTGCAAGCTGCGATTTTGCGACGTTGCGACAGAAGTTACGGAAATTATTCATAATTTTCCACCACGTGGCATGTGACATGTTGTCGGAAGATGTTATCGCTGTATTCACAATAAGGGTTGTCTGTCAACGGAAGCCGGCGGCAGATAATGATAATGAGAGAGAGAGAGAGAGAGAGAGAGAGAGAGAGAGAGAGAGAGAGAGAGAGAGAGGGAAGGGGCATCGCAGTCAGCAAGGGAATGAAAAGAAGTGCCAGCATTTCGTGGAACTAGCTTGACCGGACTTTATTAGGCGCTAAGGCCCGAGAGGGCACGAGCTATTTAAAAAAAAATGAGTAAGTGTGTGTGTATGCAGGACTAACAGATACCCTGCACACAAGGCATTAAGTAAATAGTATATAAAATATCTCGCCCTGTGCCTGAGCTCAATTGCCGTACAAAAAGACGTAACATAGACGAGGCGTGGGCTTCCATCAGCACAAGACTATAAAAATTGTTTTATTTAATTACTTATTTTATATATGCAAAATTTCGG
>JAWNPB010000102.1:0-46548 GCA_035045355.1 Drosophila lacicola | reverse complement strand
ATTTAACTATTTTTCATGAAGTTGTTTCAGAGTGAAACGGTCATGAATTTGAAAGTTCTCTCGAGACATGGCAGTGAATACAAAATTGAATTTCAATATTTTCCGTTAATTTGATAAACTTTCAACAAATTACAAAATGTCAGCTGTACTGAGTCTCACAAACTTTTCAATTTCCATTAGCCCAGCAGAGGAAAACTTTTTAATTATTTGCCAATATTTTATAGGCTTCAAAAAGAAAAACAACAAAAAACAAACAGTAAATTTGCCAGCGAAATTGCGAAAACTTTTTGCATGCGCAATTTTTGGTTTTGTTTTTTTTTAATTTTTGTTGATTGCTGCACAAAAATAAAAGTTGCTGTGGCAGTTGCTGTTGCACGCATGCTTTCAACATCAACTGCAAAAGTGCAACTTTACAACAACTGTAATCGAGAGTGGTAAGTTACGGCCTGGATTGGTCGGATGGTCGGGTGGGCTTATAATAATGTCAGGCATAAACGCATATGAACGCGCACTTAACCTGAATTTGAGCTGAGGCGACGCAAAGATACGCACTTCTAGTGGCACAGAGTATGTTGCCACGCTTTGCATGCTGCATGCCGCTTGCCACAAAGGCGACTCAAGCAAATAGAAATGCTTGAGAGTCGAGCATGCAAATAATTGCAGCATTTGTATGAGCCTGACCCATTTCTGTTGCAAGTTTCTATATATTTTTTTATTAAGCCTCATAAGCTGCCGTCATGGGGCAAGGAATTTAATTCGAAATTCTCACACAAAGCTTTGTTGCTGCTACTGCTGCTGCTGCTGCTGTGGCACGTAATGCCAAAACATACATAAATCATCGCCGCGTCTCCGCATAAGAATATATTTCCGCTATAAAATGGACGTTTCCGCATTTTCGGCTGCCAGGCAACGTCCTCCTGCCCTCACCTCCGCCTGCGTCTCTGCTGCTGCTGCTGCTGCTGCGTCCACAACAGGAAGTCAGCTTCAGTTTGGGCTTGTGCTTTGCTTTGTGGCAAGCGGAAATGCAGGTCGTAAAACTCGTGCTATAGTTTCTCCAGGTATTTCTCGGTACTGGATCCCCTAGCACAGCTCCCTCCTCAACCACCCACCCATTGCCAGTTCGTGATGCTTTTTTAATAGGTTGCAGCTGACACTTGCTTCGACTCGTACTTCGAGCGTGGGCTCTGGTTTTGGTTTGGACTTGGACTAGCTTACAAATTTTGCGTTGCGTCTTGCACTTGAAGTTCCTGTTTTACCATGGCAATTAATTTTTTGTACTTTTTTGTTGCCCAGCAAGTTCATAAATTTGGCATTATGTGCGGGGCTGTGTGCACCGGAAAATACATTTATGCGTTTTTAAATGCTTTTATAATTCTCTTCGACTAGCCTCAAAGGAAGTAAAGTGCACATTAATTTTCGCCTGCCCAGCGATAAGAGCGCAACTTGATGAAAACACTTGCACAGCACCCTTCTCCCTCTCCCTGGTGCCATCTGCCCTTCATCTGCGTTTGCAGTTTCATTCCTGCGTCGCTTACGACTTATGGGACAGTTCCAGCTCATTCATCAACATTGCGCTCCTTTGACTTTTGAAACAAAAGTTTGACAAACTTTACATTCAAGTAGGGGCGTGGCCCATAGGCAAGACGACCCCGTATAACTTTATAAAAAGGTTCACTCTACTTAAGCATTTTAAACATTTTATAGATAAATCTGTGAACAGTGGAATTCACGTAATGAAATTCATATGTAATACATGCTTACATATGAGAATCATAATTCTACACCTACACTGTATAGCTTTAAGACTTAACATTCAGCTATAAAAAATACACAAATTTATATTTTATGCAAGACTTAAATCTCTATATGTAGATGCCTATCTGAATTAGAGGGCTGTAAGTTCGGGTATTGTTGTGCGACAGATGCTGCAAATACCTGAGGATAACAGTAGACAACACACTATTGTTTTAGCCACCTCCGAAGGTTCAACCTCTGTGCCCTTTAATTCAAAATTGGATGTCCGTTAATTCAAATCTATGATTGACCCCATCTCTTCATATGGAATGGCTGTCTAAATGTCATTTAATTAAATAACAAAGGCAGTTGAATTCTATACTTAGAATTCTTTTGGCGAATCCTTAGCTGGATATGAATTCTTTAATTATGAGATATTTTGAAGCTAGGGTTAAGCACAAGAATTGCGTATTCCGACATCCTAATACTCTTATTATTTACCTATCAAACACATCCTTTACGGCCAGTAGGTTGAAGCGCATCTTCTTAGAATATCGTTCAACTCTTGCTTTAATATTTTTTTTATCAATGTCTGATACATATGTGATTTTGGCTAAATATATTTAGCGAGATTGTTTCTGTAATAAATAGTTGAAATTGATTTTGCAGAAATAATTAGCTTTGATTGCTTTCCAAGTTTAAAATACTTTAAATACCGATTTCTTGTGACGGGTTTATTCCAAGCACGGCTCGACCAGAGTGTCAGGTCCAAATTAAATACTTCAGTTAATAGCACTAATACTTCGTATACCCAGTTGTTAACCAACTTTAATTATATTTTGAAGAAGTTCGCTATAATACCTCAGACTCAAACTTTTATCAATTTTTCGAACTTTCTTTTTACTTGTTTCCGGACCATTCCGCTTCACTTCACCTTGGCACCACTGTGCAGCAGGACACTGCCTCCTGCTTCGAGCCAAAAATGTAGCATACTTTTTGGCATGGCTGACAAGCAGTACACGACCGCGCAGATCATTTGTTAAACAAATTTGCCTCAAGTTGCAACATGACAGGCGCCGCATTAATCATGGGCCATCAAATTGCATAAGTTGCGTATTAAGTGTCAGTGTTAATGGCGTGCGCAATTATGTTAGCCGTATACTTGACACAGAGGCGGAGTCAGAGGCAAACGCTGCCATTGGCAGGTGCAGGGGGCAAGCAAATAAACTGAACAGAAGAAACGGCAAAGATCCGCAGTGACGAACATAATTATCGACTTGCTTGCCACTACAGCTGCAACACCCACTGGCCGTGCCCCGTTCCCTGCGTTCAGCTGGAAATTGTAATTGAATCCGCTGTATGACACATTACGTATACGCAGCGTGTAGCAGCAGCTAGGGTGCACACAAAGAATAAAAATCAAATTTCTTCAACAATATAAAGTAAAGTTGCCGCGTAGCAATTTTTAGTTAAAACTTTGTCTCATGTTCACTTTGCCGCACGGCACTGCCAAAAATTAAAATCCAACTGAAGCAACTTGCAACAACAACTTGCAGCGACTTACAGTTTTCTAGTATACCCCGTGGCAATCAAAATGGCTAAGAAGGGGTCATGTTGTGAACTCAATGCATTTTGCAGGTAAACATGAGCCAAGTGTATAATTTTCTAATCAGCAGACTGAGTCTATCTAGCCTTTTAATGTTTTTTCCAATCTCAGTTAATATACATAAAAAAAGTAACCAAAATTTTACCAAAACCAAAGATTAAGCTTAAATGAAACTGCTTTATAATAAATTGAAAGAAAGTTAAAAGGCCAAGCTTTGAACTAGCCCAACAGATAAGAAAATTCGTGATCTTAAACCGAACTTTCAGACAAGACATTGGCTTAAACATTAAAGCACTTGGGTTTGCCACCTTTACAAACGATATATATTGAAAAGTAGCACTTATTAAATCTTTTAACACAAATCAACAACAAGCAGCAACTCCTACAGGGTATATAATATTCTATCACCATGTCCAATAGATGCTTACTTGGTTTTTTTGTGTTATTATGGTGCAGCTTGTGTCTTTTGCTAACAACTTTGCTGCTTGCACTTTGTCGTAAAAATAAAGTTTTACACACACGCGCGAGTTGTTTTCTTTTCCATTGTATAAGTAACTCGTGTGTGCGTGTGCGGGTGTGTGTGCGTGCGTGCGTGTGTATGTGATCCTGATGTTTCCTGCTGCATGGCACATTACAGCAATGGCTGCAACAATAACCAAAAATTACGCTGCTTCTGTGGCGCTGCATTTAGTGTCTTCATTTTTAGTGCGTCATAAGAAGAACTTGAGTTCAACTGGCGCAGTTTAAGGCTACACTTGAATTGGCAACTTCAACTGAAGCCAAGCGGACTTGGGCAACAAATTGCGATTCGGTCAACTGGAGAGAGATGGGCTTGAGGCAACTTGATGCACTTTAAAGTGGCACGATTAGCGCGCTGAGGCTTGCGAGCGGCTCACTTAGTTTCATATTTCATTAGCTAGCTTTGAGGCTCCCTTAATCCAGTCAGCAGTAGCAGCAGCAGCAGCAGCTAAGAGGCTATAAATTTACCTGTGCAACGCAAATTGTTTTTCAAGTTGCCTAAGACTTGTCGTGGGTGCCGCAATAGATAGCAGCAGCAGCCACGCTGACGTTGCATACAACAATTAATTTGTTTTTAATTCAACTTAAGTGCGCATTCAGTAATTGCAAAATTACAGCTAAGTGCGTAGTATTTGAAGCTGCCGCATCACATTTACCTGCCCCAAATAGTCCGGTGCAGTTGAGTGCAGTGCAATGCGGCATCTTCAGCCGTTGGCTCAAACAGTTAAGCCCCACTTTCGAGTGGCTTTCATTTTAATGAAATTTTTGCCTAAGCCGTAGCCTGGCTAAAAGCGCTGCTCGATTAATTTATGGCGCCAGCTTTTAGAATTGTTCAGCCCCCAAAAGGCAACTAAGCTTTTAGCGGTGTGTTATGAACAGCCAAAGCCAACATAAAGCGTGTAACAAATTGAATTTTTCACACACACACCCACGCAAACTCGCACGAATAACCACACACTTAACAAGTTTCTGTGCTGCGCAGGTAGCCGGCTCAACCATATTGAAAAAATGCGACAATATTTTCTACTACAAAATTGTCTACCAGGTGAGACAGGTTAAGCTGCTGCTGCTGCTGATGCTGCCTGCCGCTAGTACTCGAAATATTATTGTGCGTTTTCTGTGCATGCTGCACAATTTATTCACACACACTATTCAGCTCCAATATCGAAGCTTACAACCAATAAAAATCGACTTAAATAGGGAATTTATCTTTTAATGTAGCAGCCAAAAATATAAAGACTAACTCAAGGCAGCCTTGAATTAAAGCTGGAGCTTATTAAGAGAGAAACATTTGTCAAATAAAACAGTTTCAAAAGCTAATTAGTTGTAAGAACTATTGCGAGGGATTCAAGACAGCTTGAATTCTGGCCTACGCTAAATAAAAGCCTTTCATCGAGTCCATAATTTGAAAGCTCATTAACGCACCATATGAAATTAATTTGAAAAGTAAACACAATAAAGCCGTAAAGCCTGCAACTTATGTAATAATACGTTTTAATCGACATTTGTGTCGAATACCCAAGTCCAATATTTGTAATTAGGATCATAATTTTAGATTAATCCAATATTAAATGTGGCTTGAATCATTTCCAAAGTAGCCCAACTTCTTATTGAATTGAAACTCGGTCCAAGCTATTTTAAAATAGCAATTAATCTTTAATCACTATAAAGCTTGCTCAAAGCTGCAATCAATTGAACCCCAGTCCTCTCACATTTTGAACCAAATGTCCTATTACTTAAAGCATTTTTGAAAGCTCATGAAAGCTTTAAGAAAATAGTATTAAAACAGGCCCGAAAAAAAAATTTAAACTCAATTTTAGCTAAACCTGCTTGCATATTGAAAGTATGCTTCCACTTAAGACAATAGCTTTATTAATTAAGTTTATTTAATACTCGATTCAAAATTCAATTCAATATTCAGTTCAATATAATAACAGAAAACTAGTTAAAAGCGTGCTACTTTTTCGGCTATTTGCTGCATGTAGCTCATTAGAGCATTGTAGCTGCAGTGAATTGTTAGTGTCGCTGGAGCTGGATAGAAGCAACAACAATAAATAAAGTCCTTTAAAGGGGTTTGGTTCATTTGCGTGCACACGGTTAAAGCGGCTTGGCAGATTTATGCCATAAACCAAATGCAGCTAGGTGACAAGGATGCCGTGTGGGCAGGGGCTGGGGCGTTAGCGTTGCTGTTGGCAAGGGTAAACGTTGGACGGTGCTTAAGCTGCGGCTAATTACCGTCAGCTCAGCGAAAGATATACCATAATGGCTGTGACTATTAGCCGTAGAGTTGAGTGGCTTTTACGCGCCGCAAAGTATGCAAAAATTAAAAATTATTTAATTAGGATGAAAATGCATAAAACGCATATTTGTTAATTCGTTGTTTAAGAACCCATACAGTCATTTTTGTCTGCAATTTAGCAATATTTAATGGAAACTCGATCATTTTACTTGTTTTATTTATTCTGCTTGTGTAGTGATGTGCAATTAATTAAATTAATTTAAACGAATCGTTGACTTGGCCACAAATAAATGCTCTGTTTTCGTTTTTCTCGAGGTTTTGTTCATTTCACAAGTAATTGCATTATTAATGTACAAAAAAGCTGTTTACAATTGAAATACAATATGCATTACAAATTTAAACAATTTTTATTATTTTTGAAGATATTTTATTATGAATGAAAGCTTGGGGCTTAAATAAAATATTACAAAATAATATATCGTTTGTTAAAATAAATTTTTGAAGCGATATTTTAAAAACGGAGGCTCGCTTTTTATTTTTTATTTCATGTTTAGGGTACCTCTTAGCAATTTGCATAATATCGATAAATGTTGTTTTCTAAAAAAATAATTATTTATTTTTAATTTAATGCAAAAACATTTTATATTAATTTATTCATAAGTAAAAGCAAAAGCCAAATAAACTGAGTAAGTTCCACTTAATACATGAAGTACAAATGAGTATTTTAAATGTTTTTTTTTTTTAATTTTAACTCAAATTTTAATCGCTTTGAATTTCGTTTTTTGCGATTCACAAAATTTCATCAGGATACCCAATTCTCAACCTGTATAAAAGCTTCGCCTTACATAATTCTTGTTACTATTATTTTCCACACAATGCTTTGTAATTGAGCTGTAAGAGTTGCCACGAAAATTCAATGCAATTCACATAGATCATTTTGGTTGAGTTGTAAATGTAAATGTTTACGAGTATATTCAACGGATAAACAGTTGAATTAAATGCAAGTCGCTTGTCACTCATTTAAATTGGACAAACAAATGCACACAAATTCAGATGCCATCGTCAAGGCGGCACGACCTTTTTCATGTTATTCTTTTCCAGCAAAGGGAGTGGATGGGGCGTTAAGCTACCGAGGAAGTCAGTGGCATATGTCTTGTTGCCTGGAGCGGGTCAGGGGGACTTACAATAAGTAATTCATTACTTTAGTCATGCATTGTCATGCATGTTGGCCACGCTTTTTCACGATATTTGCATTGCTGGCGTTGTATTTTTATGGCTGTATATGCAACGCATGCAGCATATGCAACGTCTATGGTTGCATGTCAAGCTCAACGGCGGAGCTGTTGCAATTTGTATGCAAAATTGTTTTACAAATTGAGCAAGAAAGATGGCGTAAGCAGAAACTACACATTTGCACACAACATACACTCCAGAAACTCTCACACTGAAGTGAGGCAAACAAGCGGCACGTCGCACAGCTCCAGCCTCAGCACGTTGACTATCAAGAATTCTCATAGACATTCACATCATACTATTTTTTCTTTTTCGAATACCCTGTAGCTACACAAAATGTTTCAATGGGTATCATGAAGCTTGTGTGGACAATGCCACAGGTAGCATTCCCCACTCTTTATCTATACATAATGTTAAATATTTTATTCTCATAATAAATACAAAAGTAGTAAAATAAGCCATAAACCTAGTTTAAAGTCAGCCAGAAATATGACCTTTAAATGAAAATATAAAGGACCACCAATGACGATAGGATAAAAATGTAAATATCAAACCCCCCTGTTATTCAGTTTACAGCCGCACCCAGAGCCTTGGCCTAAGGCGATGAGCTTGGGTTCCACGATTTTGAACTCGATATTGGTTCAAGCACAGGTTCCATTGTAAGACATATTTCCATACATATTTACATATTTTTAGTTATTATAACTAATAATTCTCTATGATAGCATAATGTCAAATAAAATTGTATATATACATATATATATATGTGGGTTGGGTAAATGCTGTATACCCAAATCCCACTGTGCACAACCAACAGCACAAGAATCCCTAGACAACGAACACGCTAAAAGAAGAACGACGAATACACGACGCATAACAACGAGCAAAGAAGACGGCGAATTCGCAGACGGCGAGTTATCCAAAAACGACGATCAACGAGGACAGTGCAAAGCCACGAGGGCAACGTACTGGACGTAGAGCAGAAGATGTTTGCTCGTTAAGACGAAAAGTTCAACGCTGGACCTGTGTGGTATGAAGGCTGAGAACAAAACGACGAAACGACGTGTTACTTTAATTCGAATGCTAATCATCCTAAGCAATACAATTTGTTAAATCAACAATACACTTGTTTATAATAAACTTTGAATATAAAACCCCACATATATATATTTAATAACGAAACGAAACTAGTTGGTTTTAGGTTTTGGTTTATGCTGAACTAAAAAGGGTAATTGCTTTTATAACAATAGTCGGGATTATGATCTTTGATAATTATCAACTTTCCTTAAGAAAAAACCTTTTTTTAGAAGATATCACTGATTCGAGCACTTCCGACTGTGGTATTTTTACTAGTTTCCTTTTGCTTTTCTATAAATTTTTGAATTTTCAGCATTTTCCTCTTACCAGCACACACATGACATACTTTTGCACAGACGTGTGTGCTTAAATGCTGTCATTGTCTGACAGTTATACACACACACACAATCTTTTTCAGACCCACACACACGCTAGGTAGGAGGATTTTTTCAACTTTCACTTTGAATAAACAAATAAGAACTGTATCCATGGGCGAACTGTAATTTCAATATTTACATGATTAATTGAGTTTATTTTTAATTTATAGCAAACAAAAGCCAAACTGATTACAAGCGCCCATACCAAACACTGCATTCATTATGAGTAAGTTTAAATAAAAGAAGATTAATTGAGTTTTAACTCAGCCCTCAGGGCAACCCCTGGAATGAATCTCTATTGTGTTGCCCGGCATGTTGGCTCTTGTTTTTTATAGCGTAGACATTGAGTATTATAATTTATATTACAAAATCATTAAGCTTTGTCTTCCCTCAAGTGGATCCACTACAACTCAGAGCTAGTTTTGCAAGTTTCTGTTCGGTATCTTGAAAAGTTTATAAGCCGATGACTTGCTGCACTGATCCACTTTTAAATGGTAACAGGTGTTGGCTTCTCCAAAAAATAAATCCCAGCAACGGCAGCCGCAAGTTTATAAAGCTGCCAAAACTTTGACGATGCTAAGCTACTCGTAAATATGCCACTTTTTTGTATTGTTGTAGCTCATAATGCACGTTGCAGATACGAGATACAGCGCAGGGTATCAGGTGTAAGCTTAGCATCATCATTCAGCAAACAACGTAGAAGAAAGAAGATTCAGAGGGAAAATAAAACCGTGTAATTTTAGTACAGTACTTGCTTTTAAGGGTATCTAAGCTTCGACATATTTTTTTTCCATCATTTAATAAGTAATAATGAAATTTATTGGCGCCCAACGTGGGGCAGTGCATACACAGTTTAATTGCAATAAATAAATAAATTTCAATTATGTAGCAAATAGCTTTACTTCTCATGTATATCACCGCGTATTTATTTCAATATTTGCATTAAAATGATTTCAGAGCAATTCAAGTGCACACTTTTCGGATTGAAGTATGGCTCCAAGTTTTGGCACAGCCACAACTACAAGTTTGAACATTTTATCAGCAGTGTCGCAGCAGAAATTTGTGTGCTAGAGTTTTAGCTACTTTGAAATTTGAATTGTTCAGTGCTAAATTTTCAACTTGGCCAGCATGTGCTTCATTTGTTTGTTGGCCAGAGTCCACTCGACGACAACTGTATCCGTGCTTTGGATGGGGATAAGGTGACGTGCGGCAGTGGGTATCGTCTATTGAGCGAACTTTTCAAAAGTGGAATTGCATTTGCTCTGCTTGAAAAACTATTATAACTTTTGCCATGCCGCCACGCAAGAGTTTCAGTTCATCCAACTATGAAAGTACTTTATGTGCGCTAACAAAAATATTTCTTTTATTGAGTTTCGCCTTCTGCGTCATTCGATTTTAGGCTGTGCCGCACATCAGCTGCTTGTGCCAACCACTTGAATGCAGCACAAAAGTTTTGCGCCTCAAAGCAAAACGAGCAGCAGCCTCCAGCTTGCCCCCAAGTAGCTGCCACAATTGATACCAAGCCATTGTTAACAGTTAGGCACAAAAGCCCAGACAAAGATGGAAATGAAGACGACACTGGAGTCAGTGGGGCCAGTGTTATATGATATATAAGAGCTGTCAAGCTACTAGCAAATGCTTTTATTTACTTAGTTTCGATTCATGTGGAACGGGAACGGAACCCGAAGAGTATCTGGCTTGGGATATGAAAAAAACAGTCAAAAAGAGAAAAAAAACAGCATTCCTCAAGTTAAAAGTACATTGTTCTGTTTAAATTTAATATGTATCGTTGACGGCCTTAATTTCATTCTATGAAATTGATGAAGAGATAGTTCTAATAAGATTTGGACCATTCAAGTTCAAACTACATAGCATAGCATAAATTTAAAATTTAAGAAAACTCTCTACCCAGCTTTGACCGCTTTCCATAATCGCCGATACCCGTATCTTTAGTCCTTATGTAAAGCCTTGCAAACAAGGCTGAAGCAGGACGAAACTTGAAACTTTGCCCAAACAGCATTTAACTCCCACTCTCCACCTACAAAGGCTGGATTTGCCTAAAAGAGTGAAACACGTCTCAAATGAATTTTCATTTGGAAACGATTTTTCACCCAACTTCAACCTTTGACACGCAGTTTCGATATGAGTTTGTGGACGATTGGATATTATTACGAATTTCATGCAACCGTTTCCCAAAAACCCCGTCTAAGTGTGCATTCCAATCACAATTTTATAATCAAAGAAAAAAGATTCATCCCATTTATCCTTGAATGTATAAAACACTTCTCCAAAATTATTTGTACCTTAATTCTAGAAACTAATTTCGAAGTCTAGTTTATATAAAAGAGAAAAGTTGATTACAACCATTTTGCACCAATTATCCATTTTTGTAGAATGCGTTTTAGATTATTTCTGTTTTAAAAGGTAACTACTGCAACAATTTCAACTTCCGGCTCTTGATGTTTTGTATGCATGTTGATAAGCAACGAGTCAGTCAGCTAATCTTTCAGAATGTCCGTTAGCACACACAAATTTATACACATACGGTAGTTTAAATTGCTTTTAAACAGCATGCCAGAAGTTTGTAAATAAATTATAGGACACATAAATGTGTGTGTGCAAGTTTTCGAATTCCACATATTTCATTTCAAATGCAATTATGTCAATTGTTTTATGGGCATTTTTTGTGCAACAAATTAAAATGAGCAAACAATAAAATTTGATTTATAAACTACACAAATTAACCAACATTTTTTTTCTGCTAAATTGTCAAAAACTGTGACGTAAATACATTCAGTAACATTTGGGTATTTAAAATTCCCAAATTATTGCTTTAAAATTTACGTATGCGTAACTCAACATAGACCGCACAGTGGGACGACATAGTTTGAAAAACTCCTACATACACACACACTCACAAACAAACCACAGAGTGTGGCATATGGTTGCCACAGCAGATGTTGTTGTTATTGTGTTGTTATTGTATTCTTGTTTTTGGGTTAGCTGCTGTTGTTTGTTGCGCTAGTTTGGCGGTCGCGCTTTGTTTTATATCAGACAATGCAACAACTGCAAAAACCTTTGCAAAAATGTTGCTTATGCAAACAGCCACACTGCTACCAGAGTGGCTATGTGGATAGCTGGGTGGGGCACGCAACAAAAAAATGCATTACTATGCAATGGCAGCGAACAGGAGCAGCCAAGTTTTAATTACGTAAAATATTTTTGCGTGCACCCGCTCTAATCAACTTAAAAGCCAGCAACAGCAGCAGTAGCAGAAGCAGCAGCCGAAACTGCAATTCGGCAACATGGTCAAAGGGTTGTTGCAACAGCAGCCGTGTTGCAAGTTTGTGCGCCACTTGACAGGGTCTTAAAAACGTTCCAGAAAGCGCTGCGCATTCGTATGCAGCAGCGCCTAATAATTGCAGCATTCGCTCGGGCGCGGCAGCGGCGTTAGTTAGTCAACATGCCAGACAGTCAGAAAGTTTGTTATTTGCATACCCTCTAAAAAGCGTATAGCAGGGGTGCAACTGTATGTAACAGGTAAAAGCTGGCATCTTCGAACGCAGAAACTTAAAATATTCTTGTTCTGGACGTAAAACTAAGGTAATCTAGCCATACCCGTCTCTCTGCCTGTCTATCTCAGAGACAAGAAAAGCTAGAGACTCAAACTTCGAAAATGAGTCCCTCAATCAAATCTCTTTGTTTCTACATTTATTATTTATAGGGTATTTTGTAGTATATGCTCAGTATATTCAATATAATCTACAACTTGGATATATCCTACTTTTTAAATATATTAGATTATCTTAGATATATTTTAGACATATAGCCTATAACTTTTTTATTTAAACACATTCAGATGCCATAGTTAAACGAAGAAGAGTTCATAAGGTTCGAGCTAATGACACCGTATTTATTATAGGAAGCACTTCTGCTAGTCTGTGACTAAAAAAAGAGGAAGCACAGCCGAAGCACTAAGTGCGCAGCTTGCGGCAAAAGTGCGAACGTCTGTAACGGCAGCTGGGCGCTGGCTTGAGGATATCTTCAAGTCGGGCATTCGAGAGTACAACACTTTTACTTAATGTTTTTGTTGTTGTTGGTCTTGTGTAATTACTTGGTGAGCAGCATACGCAAAATGGTTGAGCTGCCAGTTGCCGAAGCGACAAAACCTGCAGCAGCAAAAGCAAAAGCAACAGCAACATCAGCAGCAACATCCGTTCTAACAATTACAGGCTACAGGCAGACCTCTCTAAGTGCTTTCTGACATGCCACCATGTAGCCTTCAACTGTATCTAGCCATGTGTGCGTGTGTGTAGGTGTGAACAACATTTATTAACATGCGCTGTGTGTATGTGTGAGTGAGTGTGTGTGTGTGTGGTTTTTGTGTGAATGTGTGTATGTGTGCTATCTGTGTAAAAGCAATTTAGTTTACTGCAGCAGCTACGTAAAACGTTGCCCGGCGGCTTTTAGCTGATTCATGGCTAAACGTTGTGTGTGTGTGTGCCAAACAGTGCGTATGATTGATATCTGTCCAACAAAGTGCTAATGGCCCTATAACACTAGCTGAAAGTCTACTACTTAGGTATTAGAAAAGAAATTATTACGCCCAAAGCTTACAGAGCTTCAAGCTACAATGCAACTGGCCTGATATTACTTATTTCTGTCTGTATTAAAGACCTATCGAAGCTATTTTTCCGGTTAAATGTGTAATAAATCAAATCATATTTATTTGTGTGTAATTTAAGAAGAATATAAAAACAGCTTTTCCGAAAACTATAAGCTTTAACTTAAATTAATCTTCAATTTTAAAAAAAAATTTGATTCTTTAACTTAGAAGACTGTGAAGAGTCAGAGCTTTAAATAAAGCTTTAATAGCATGTATTCCAGTTTGAAACTTTTTTAATACATGGCCAAGTGCCAAGATAAGGAATAGTGCAAATAAAGCTCAAGTACAAAATCCATCCTATTCATTTCGTTTTGCATTCCATATTTATATTTTAATACAAAGATTAATCTAATACTTCAAAAACACTTTCAGCTCGTCTACAGCTTTAAAAGCTAACTAATAAAATTAGATTTGTAACTTACAAGTGAATTTTGCGGCTAGCTTGTAGCCCTACGCAAAGTGGCTATTAAGTTAAGTCGAGTGCGTGTGCTTGTGGTGTGTGACTGTGTATGTGAATGCTTAAGTGTAGGCGGAACAAAGTAGATACAACCAATAGATAAGCACGCATGTCCACATAAATCACTAGCTACCTGAGAGACTTAAAGATACCGCCCGACCAGGTAGCTTGGGTTGACTTTGT
The DNA here is from genome assembly GCA_035045355.1 of Drosophila lacicola. NCBI lineage: Eukaryota > Metazoa > Arthropoda > Insecta > Diptera > Drosophilidae > Drosophila > Drosophila lacicola. The sequence continues at coordinate 32,457 of JAWNPB010000102.1, read as the reverse complement.
GCTGATGTCTGGGGCATTTTGGCCAGCAACTGTTAATCAACTGCAAACATGACTGGTACAAATTATGCAAGCGCACAGCCGTTGGCTAAAGGCCAACATTGGGTTAACAAAAGGCTCAAACAGGATGTGAGCTTTGTATTAAATATTTGCGAACAGGCAGTTAATGAAAATGCCTGATGGCTCTGTGGCTCTCATATATATTGCTGACCAGGTCGAAGAGCAATCAATTGATCTATTTTTTTTTTTTTGTCGAGCTCGATGCGATTTCAATCAAGTTCAATTGCCACAAATTGTGGCACACATCAAAAGTCAATGCAATTATGTGCAAATTGCATTTTATTTGATTTCCGATTTGATGCGTTGATTTAAACCAGAAAATTGGCTTATGCAAATTTATGACAGTAAATAACATAAATGCAACTGATGAAATTCACTACGATAGCTTTAAAGCCAAATACAACAAGTCATTTTCTTGGGGCTACAAAAAGAAGCCAAACTTTTGCCAGCAATTTGAGATTTTTCATCAATAAAAACACGAAGTAAATAACCCAAAGGATTTGGTTTACAAACGGTCTCGCTCTCCCTCCGATTTGCTCTCTCCCCCTCTCGCCATGTGTTACTGGAATTTTGAAATTGAATTTTAGACCACTTGGGAAAACGCTAGCAAGTACTTCAAAACTCAAACATATGTACGACTACCGAAAGGCAAAAAAAAAAATATATATATATATATATGTTTGCTGCTATACCCTGCACACAATGAAAAACCAGTAGCCTATACATTACATCATTTGAAACTATCAAGCAAGCGATATGGTCAATATATTCTTAAACAATATTAAGTTAAAGGAAAAAAACGAATAGTGATTAAAGCTTGAGATCCCAGATTGGAATACGTTTGTTTTAAACGTTCCTTTAAATACAAACCTAATTAAAGCAATCTTTAAAAGAGTTTTGAAGAAATTTTGATAGGGCACAACAAAGGCTTGAAAGTTTAGCAATCAATATAGCCAGATACTCAAAAAAAAATATTGTTTCGAACTAAATATTCTTTAATCAAATATGGGTAGTTACAGATTTAGAGTCGGCTAGACTCTAGAAAATCTGGTTAGAAATTTAGCCCATAGTAAACAAAAAATGAAATTCTGGGCCCAAGCCGGCGGAACAATAGTTAGGAAAGGATTTACGTTTGTTGCTATGGAAAATATGTCATAGGCGGGACAAATGCTTTTCCAAAAGAAGACTTTCTATACTAGTTAATTGTCAGGCAAATTGGTTTTCTTATATTCAGTAGTATCAGAAGAGAGTAAGAAAGCAGGAATTACTATTCTTAGCTGTCTTCTTTAAGGAACTCAAACAGCAATTTATGAGCGTCAATTTTACGATTAACTTATGCTTAAATTAATAGGAACAAACATATTTGGAGTAGCTAAAGCCTGTCCCTTGGCCCTCCTAGCCTCGATTTAGCATTCCAAATATTTGTAATAAGTAGTTTGCAAGTCTTTGAATGGCTTCAAATTCTTGGCATTCGCAACTAATGAATCATTAACAAGCCGCTCTAGCAAATTGGGCAACTTTTAAATAGTTTAATAAGCAAATCAGAAAATAAATAATTATTTTAGTTATTGATACACGTATCTGTCTATTTGCAATTTGTGGCTAATTATAGCCATGTGCTATAGACGTCTGTTTAATGCGCCTGTCAGACTTTCTAATTTGGTTTTCAATTATCAAAAATGTTGTTACTGCCGCGAGGAATAGTTGTACATAATTATGCATTTGTGGGAAATGCATTTCGAATTTCAATTGCGCACCATTTACAATTAATATTGGTAAAGTTTCCCGCCCAGTTCAATGGCATTTGGGCATTTCGATGAGCGTGCGGCATCTAATTGCCAAATATTTGTCTGTTTTGTGCAATAATCAATGAGCTGGGTGGTATTTTAAACATACTAGAATATTTTGCATTTTAGGGCCAACTTCACTTAAGGGCGCAAGAGCGGAAAATCTATGGTACAATAGATATATTTTGATATTGTAAATAACGAAATGCGGTGCGCTGCATCCGCTAATTGAAGTGTCTGGCGGACGTACGTTGCGTATACGCAATGTGCACACCCTGCTCTCATAGAAAAGGGTTAATGAGGGAGTTCTTGTTCAATTTGTTGAATAAGTTCAATTGTTCTATTTCGAGTCGTGAACCTAATCATGAACGATTCGATTTGTTTAGTTTATCAGTTGTTTGCTCGCTCATGAAATAAACTTACTTTTTCAGCAAGCTATTCAGTTTCCAGCTATCGATACATTTAATTCTGTTGGTTTGTTCTCAATTTCGAGTTTTAAAAATGTGATATTAATAATTATTTATCAATTCTCTCACAATTTTTTTTTTAAGAATGGCAACTTTCTTTTTCTTTATTTTAATATCAAAAATATTTTTTTTTATGAAACCTCCCCTCTCTTCCTTTCTACCCAATAAAATTTTTTGTGAACAATATAAAATAAAATCATCCAAACAATAAAATTTGAACATCATTTTATCATCATTTTAACGACCCGCCAGTAGAACTTACTCTGAATGAAACAACTCAATTCTATAGACTCAATATATATATAAATTTGTAAATGATAGGCTAAAACATATCCAGTTTTCAGACAGAGCATTTGTACACATATTTACATTATTGTTGTTACAATTGACGTTGATAAATGTTAAAAATGTATTGCATTTTAAATTTTCATGTGCCTTATTTACATTATGTGTCTGTTGTCGCTGCAACTGACAAACTACAATTTATAGGGAATGCGTTGCATTAAGTATACGGCATGTTGAGCAGCATTGAAGCCACACATTGGCTGGGTTTTGGGCAATTTTTGGCTTGGATAACTACCTTTATGTTTGGTTATGCAATGATTTGCATGCCAGTACGCATTTCGTATGCAATTTAAGCCCTGTGACTGGCAAGAACACGCTTCTCTCCTTTGCCCTGTCACTCTCTGGCTCAAAAAATTGTTTCATGTGAGACTTCAATTGTCACTTCAACATTCACAACCTAATTGCCAGTTGCTTCTAGCTGTCATTCAAACAATTCAAACAAAGTTCTGTTGCATAATTCTATCTCTTTGCTATTCTGTCGGTTGCCAAAACTGACGACTTTTGAGTTGATTTTCTGTGTTGTTTGCCTGCTTTATTTGCCAAAATCAGTTACTGAGGAAATTTCGAAAACGATTTAATTGCAAATCTACAAGTTTGTTAAAGGCAAATAAAATAAAGTCAGAAATCTGTACTCTAGAGTGGTTGGCAAGCAGCTACCCTATGTGCTATGGCATACTTGGTATGATACTTATAATGAAAATTAATAATTAATATTCAAAAACTAATTAAAATTTAAAAAAGGTAATTTATTGTCAGCGGATTATAGTCATATTTCATATTTTATAATTTTTATATTGTTTTTAAATTTATTTTTACAGTTTTATACATTTGTTGCTGGGCGACAGCCCACCCCTAAGCCGGCCACCTGGCAGCTTAGCTGAGTCACACAATAATGTAAGCAAAAAAAAAAAAAAAAATATATTGCCTTTTCTTTTTCATAATTATGAAGTTTTAAACAATTTCTTACAAGCTCGTTATTAGGCAAAAAGCCGATTAATAAATAAAATTATTTCATTTTAAGAAGAATCCTTTTTTCTATATTAAGAAACCAATTCCCCAAGCTATCAAATATGGAAATTTAGAGTGAAGACGCCTTTATTAAGATGATATCCAAGAACCCATTGAAAAAAAAACTTAAAATCTAGTAATCTTAATAAACAAACCTATAAGACGGCCATGAAATGTTTTGTATTTCGATCAATGTAAATATACTTTATGGAACCAGAAATAAATCAAATATATCAAGTGCTGAGTGCGGAAAATAACACTCTCATAGCTTACTAAATCTATAATACCCTATGTTTCACAATTTTTGAGGGCAGAAGTAATTAAATTGAAATTGGATACTTGATTGTTTAGCTTGCTAAGTCAAGAAATATAATTATTGCGAGCTCTCTTTAGCCAAATATTTATGGCCAATAAACGTCCCAGGAAAATAAAATCATTTGATTTATGTAAGTATATGTGTCTTTACAAACGTTAGTAGATCTAAGTACCTTGTATTTTACAATTTTTTCAGGGATAATTAATTAAATTGAAATTGGAAACTTGCTTGTTTTGTTTGTTTAGTTTAATAAATATATCTAGTTATTGAAGCTAACTAACTAAGAAGTTCAGGCAATAAATTTTCAAGGAAAAAACATCATATGATTTATGTACGTATTTATATGCGTCAATTTAAATTGACCCCAACAAATAAAAGCTAATAATTGAGTTTTTCTTTACTTTTTCCCTCTCTGTCTCGCATTATTTATTGCCCGGTTTTTTTTTTGGCATCCCAACCTATGAGAACATTTGTCATTCATCTGCTGCTCTCTATTTTTTGCTTTCCTTATTTAGTTTTTCTCTTTGGCCCAGTTGCTTTTCACTGATTTATCTTTATATAAAAGTGCTTCAATTGCCTTGCCCAACCAATTTGTCTCGTTCAGTTGATGCATGTCGCAGTGGTTTTGGAATATCTAGCATTAAATTTTGTGTACTCTGTGTAGACAGTACACAACATAATTTTTTTACTAACGATTTCTATACGAAGTGGTCTGTGGCAAGTGGCAAGCGGCAAGCTGCGTTAGGCGAGTGTCGAAGCTGCCAAAGACAGCATCGCACTTGGACCAAACAAACTTGTTTACACATTTTTGGTTGCTCAATTTCTAATGTCAACAGGCAAGGCAACAACACACCAGACAACACACACACACACAAGCACACACCCTTGCCAGCAAAAGTTGTTTGTCCTTGTTGTCCTTGGATGGTTGCTGACATTTCTGCCGCAGCTTCTCTGCATTCATAGCCGCTCTCAAGCCGAACAAGCAGGCAGAGCTGTTTCTACACTTTTTTTCTCTCACAGTTTTTAGTTTCATATTTTTTTTCTGGCTGTGGGAAATATTTTTTTTTTCTTTTGTTGTTATTGCACTTTACGATAATTTCTTTGGCGTTTAAACAGAAAATTCGGCTAAATTTTTCATACTTAAATTCCTCTTGTATAAGTCTAAGACCCGTTTATTATGATTTAATCAATAGTTTATCAGTAAAGTTTTTATAAATTATCTGCTATTATACTACACGATAAAATTGAAAAACAAATAACAAATAATATGCTGTCTAACAGATAATTATATCGTAATTATATGATATAGCACTCCTCTAATACATAGAACAGACAGGTGGCAAATGAACGTGGCTATGTCGACTCGGCTGTAGATATACATATATTCTAGATATGTATTCTATATCGAATGCTAGGTCGAAGAAGTCTCCTTCTATGTACAGGGCTGAGTGTATATTGCACAGCAAGTTTTCAGGCTTTTCCCCTCCCCAAGTTCAGTAAAATCAACTTAGGAGCTGCCCATTTTCAATAACCACCTTCATATCGGATTATTGAATGAACTGCATATTTTTTCCTTTTGCCTTGGGCGTATGCAAATGAGCTGCATACCCGGCTCGATTTAATGGCCTGCTGCAGTTTTTATGGGCGCGTGTTCAAAGTCGAGATGCGGGTACGGTTGCGCATTTAGAGCTAATCCCTTGCAATGATGACGTTTAGTGGCCCAAGCGACAGTTATTAAATTTTTATGCGCCATAAAAAGGCTGCTTCCTTTCGTCATCTCTCTCAGTCTCTATCTTTCTCTGTCTCACTCTTGCCCTTCTTCTTCATGGACGTCTGTGCTAATTTCAACTTAACTCTATTCTAAGCTGAATTTTTTCGGCTTTTGCTGGTTTTTACAGCCCACAATTTGCCAGAAATGCTTGCAGCTCCGCTGTCTATATGCGTGTATGTGTGTGTGTGTGTGTGTATTTGGCTTGCATTAATATGGAAATTTCAGTGCGTGAGTCTCTTTAGCTATTTCATTCAATTAGAGTGCGGAGCAGGACCTGCCTTTTATGCCCTATCGCATTTGCTTATGCCTTGGCTTAGGTCAAATTATGTTTGGCTGTGCGGAAATTTTTGGACAAAGCCCAAGGCACATCAATTTTAATCATAGCCATTGGAACGTGCTTTGCATACGCAAATACTAAATAGGCTGCCAGGCCCAGGGACGCACACACATTGAGCAGAGGGGCGTGGCATTGTGGCGTATCAGCCGGCAAAGTTTGCAGCCACGCACAACACTTGCCGAAAAAGTAACCAGGCGACGCAGTAAATCAAAGCTAAGCCCAGAACGTTGATGACCAGTCAGTGTCACTTAAACGGACACTTGCTGCTTTAACAACACCCACCATAGCAACCGCCTCCTCCTCCACCGCCGCATAGCCCCGCATACCTTGCATACAGCTGCTTGCGAACTTTGAACTTGCAACACTGGGCGGCTTAACCCTTTAATGCCGTTATCTGCTTTCGCATTTCACTTGGTTGCATTTAGAGCATGCCTCGAGTTTTGGTCTCTCTTTCTCTGTTTGCGCATTTTAGCCAGGCCTTGACTTGAGTTTGCTTTGGGCTTTGGCAACGGCTTTGCCTCTGCCTTTGGCATCTACTGCAGCATTAGCTGGGCCTGGCCGACTGGCACACCAGAGCTGTTACTATAAATCCCTTGTCTATAAGCTAGCTAAAGGCTTCTGGTCAGTTTGCCTGGTTGGCTATTGCAAAGGCGAATCAATGACGTGCTTTAAGCTTTAAGTCCACACATCCCAACACACTCACACACACCGTCCCCCTTACGACTTTAAGGTTCAGCCACAAAAAAAAAAAGAAGAGTTGCCTTTTTATGGGCACACCCGCTACTTTTTGCCTTGTCGCCTGTCCAATTTGTCGAGTCATTTCAAAGCATTTTATCCCGCACGCTCAGTGCTCAAATTTGTCATTACGCATCGCACATCGCTTCAGCTCCTGCTCCTGCTCCTGCCGCTTGCTCCATTACCTTACTATGACTTCCTCGGCTCCAAAGTTGCTGGTTCGTTGCCTTTGAACAATGTTCTCTCTGCTAATCCTTTCCAGTTATTATAACCGTCTGTAACTGCAACATAGTTATGGTTTTGCCTGACGAACTTTCATCTGCCCCCGCTGCCACTCGCTTCCAGTAAGCCGCTTACCGTCTCCTCGCAGTTACCTTGTGCCTCTGAACAGTGCAGCTCAGTTGCAGCAATTGGCATTTTGTTGACACACGGCGTTAACTTTAAGAATTATTCTTTGCCAGCCACTTGACATTGACATTTCCATGAAATCATATATAGTACTTTGTTTCATTCAATTATACCGTCTGTAAAGGCTCTCGGCTAACTGAAAATGTATTTTCACATACACCAACATATACATGTTTATATTATTCCATTGTATAACAATCTGTTTGTAGCGCATGTTCATTGGCATTGTTCTGGCTAATAAGCAGCTTGGAGGCAGTGCAACTTTATCAATATTATACATACGCCGCGTTGACCAGCTTGACCCAAGCCCTTTTGTAAACAACCAGTGATGCCACTTTCTCTATGCCAGCTAAGTCTAGCCATTTTTGACGCTTTATAGCCGAACTAACAGTATATATACTTCCCAAAAAACTTTAGGAGGAGATCCAGTCAGCAAATAAATTGAGCTGCGACCAGTCCATTTACATAAACATATTTTTAAGGTTGTATTTTTGGGTAGGGATCAAGGTTAGCACGCTTAAATATTTCCAGTAGAACGGGCATATATAACTTTACAATTAATTGCATTTATGAACATAGTTCAAATATGACAAGCCCTAGCTCAATTTTTTAATTCCTATTTTTTTCATAATTTTTAACTCATACTTATACAATATTTTTAGTTTTTTTACATTGACGAATCAAAAAATCTATTTGAATATCTTAAACTGTATTATTTTCTTCACTTTTTCTTTTTTATCCCTTTAAAATTGTTTTGCCTCTCAAAAATTGGCAACACTGTCAACAATACACACTCGATATAAGAGCACACACACACACATAAATATTTATTTTAACCGCTGACAGCATTGAATTTGGCAATATGTCAGACTGCGGTTTTCTGGCCACTAAACTTTACCTAAAAGTTCAAAGAGCTGCTGCGCTGCATAAATAAGTTGCAGAGCCACCTCCCATTGACAGGAGGCGCTTCAAAAATGTGGCGTGTGTTGCCTGTAAAGTTACGCGCAAGTAAACATGTGTTGTAATGAGTTATTGCTTTCTTTACCCTTGCCACCTCACCCCCCCCCCCCCCCCCTTCCACTCTTCGTTTACCCCACGTTCTGCAGCACGAAAATCAATAGCCGGCAATGTGGCCAATGTTGCAGTTGCCGTTGCCAAGTTGAACTCGTTATTTTCAAAAGTCCATGCCAATTGCATTGCAATACGCTGTGTGCTCAATGTGTGCGCGTGTGTGTGTATGTGTGTGTGTGTAAGTGTGTAAGTGTGTGTATGTTTTTATGTGAGTGCCTGTACTAATCGTGGCATATCAGTTACGCAGCGCACGTTGCCTTTTTGTCATGCGCGGCCATTTTTTCCCGCTGCCGCTGCTGCCGGTTGCATCTGCTTATTGCCACATAAATCCGGCAATATGCAAGCCAGAGCCACTGCAGTTATCCTTGTGTGTAAATGTGTATGTGAGTTCTGCACATTGTCAGCCAGTCACGTGTTTCATCTTTACCGTAATATAAGTGGCAGCCTTTTGTCTTCTGAAGCCAGCTGCAAAAGCTACGCTGTCATTTAACGCCTTTTCGAACTTTTGAAGCGGCGAGCAAAAAGGAATAAAAACAATATACAAAATGGTTTCAGCCATAAATTTTGCGCAAGAACGGCAAACAATATGGCTATATTTATACAAATATATATATAACCAAAGCTTTATTCCTTTTACGTTTTGTGCGGAAAATCGTTTAAAATTCAATTTGCTAAAGTCGCCAAATGTGCGGCACATTTGTCAAAAGCCAATATTGCACAGTGGTATGAATTGATGAAAAATGGAGCTAGAAAATAATATGTATTTAAAGTCTAGGAACTATCTGCGCGTGAAAACAACCTGAATTGTAATGAAAAGCAATTCTCTCATAATAATCGATATTAAATTAAATCAAGTCGATAAAAATTTTTAAGTTACTTAAAATAATTTTTTTAACAATTATTTAAAGTATAGACACTAAAATAAAATTATTTCCACTGTATTTCATTTTAATTTTTGAAAATAGGTTAAAATAATCATAAAAACTATCGAGAGATCCAAAAACAATCAACGATAACAATCGCAAACGCTCCTATCGATAAGTATAGATGTTTTGACAGCTTGGCTATTTTCAATGCATTTTTCCTTATAATTTGACCGCATTCACACTAAGTTCCAGTCCACTATACACAAACTAAACGGTCTGACAAATAAATGAAACATAGCAGCTCAGTTTAGCCTGATACTCACACATATATGCACACACATACACACGCTTAGATAGACAGATGACAGACAGTCACATAGATCAACGCGATGACGTCGACACGGAAGTTGCCTTAGCATTTCCGCCTGTCTCGCTGTCAGCAGCGTTGCCGTATCATCACAGCCGAATGTCTCGAACATTTACGGCATTCAGCTTCATCATCATCTCTGTCATCTTCCACATCATCGTCTCGGTCGTTTGTCGCCGTCGGAGTCGCCTGTATGTCGCCTGCCAGGCGTTACGACCAGATGTCTGACGATTTGATGGCAAATGAGATGCCAAAATAGTTGCGTTTATGGTTAAATTTGTTGTAGGTAAATGAGTTTTCATATTTATTTTTGTTGTTATTCGTATATCTCGTAGCCGACACAAAAAACAAGGGTATAACAAAGTATTGAAAATGTGGTTTTAGACAGATTTAAGGCAAGAGAATTTTAACAAAAACCTATTTCGAAATATGGAGCATTTCTGTAGTATTCTAATATTAAGAATATATTTTGTGAATTATAAATCGAAATAAACAAGCGTCATTTGCAAGTTTGCATATGATAAAGCTGTAAACCCAAGAAACGCTCTCGATGGGTCGCTTCACGATTCAAACCAATGCCAAGACATACACCTCATATGCGAGCCCAGATTTTGATTAACTTTAAATGTCATGCTCGATTGCTCATAATCATAATCAATAAGCTTAGGTTTGATTCATAGTAATTAAAAACATAAAGCCAATTTGCAGCCTATATAGACCCATAGGTATTTACGAATATAGTTTGACATTTGGTAGTTAGGTAAAGGGTAACTCCTTGTCGAGTTCAAGTCACGAGTAAAAATCCCTCTGAATTGTGTTATTGCTATTTGCGCTATTTGTGCCACATTTCGGCTGTTTTTCCACAACTTAATTGTGTGCACTTTTGTGTGGCATTTAGCAAAAAAAACATTTGCATAGATCCATGCCTGACGGTCGCCCGTCTGCATGTCGCATTTCATTTTGCATTTTGCATTTGGACTATGCAAATGCACAAGTTTTGTGATTAAATTTTCAGTTTATAGCGACATTTTCGACAAGCTTTGCATAAGCAAAGCCCACCGCACGTCTCCCTCCCGCTCCTTTTCCCGTGGGCGGCTCACTAATTGAAATTGCTTTTGCGTAAAGCATTTAGCGTGCCACAAAGATGTCGATGTCGATGGCGTTGTTGATGTGGTTGAGGCGCCACAGCCCTTGGCATCAAATTAACTCATTATAACATTTTTGGTTCGCCTGAGAAGCGAGCAACTTGCCAGTATCCGGCGTCTGCGTAGTCCTATCTGCTGTGAGTCGATTCCCTTGGCTAAAATTTGCAGTTTGCGGCAGCTGCAAATTGAAAACGTTGCTTAACCGACTAAAAACTAACTAAAATGGTAAATGACTGTGTAAACAGTTTAGACATGCGCCAGCATAACGCATACGACCCGTGGGCGCATCTATATAAACTCCGCTCCACTTATTACGAGTAATTGCCACAGGCGGCACATTGTCTTGCCATCAATCTGTGCCGCAATCTGTGTGCCCCGCGTTGGTTGCATTAGTTTTTAATTGCACGTAATTCAACTTGCAACTGCGTTCGACATTTCGCTGCGGCAGCAAATTTATCACAAAGCGAATGTGATTGACGTCAAGCCCTTGGCTTGTGTAATGTGCCACGAAATGAAAGGATTTTGCAATACACACACGCACACTCACATCACATGTGAACACTGTAATCAACAGCCAGTGTTTTGCTATAAAATCTATCAATAACTTAGCAATGTGGCAACTGAAGCAGCTTTGAAAATCAAAGCCAAAGCAAAGCAACGCAAAGCGGGAATTAGTCAAGTGAATTAACTTGATTCAAGGGAATCGGTAAGTAAGCTATTAGGTGAGTTCCTTTACTGAATTAGCTAAAGTGGAAATACCAATTAGTCTCAGATGATTGGCATAAGAGAAGCTATTTTAAAAATTTGAATTTTTGCTAATTCAAATATCTTTATTTATAATTCCTTTTTTCTTTTGTAATCTTGAATATGCTACTATTATTTTGTCTCGAACTGTGTAACACACAGAAAAATACCTCTTCGACCCCTTCCATATATATAAAAGAGTTTGTCCTGACTGATTAACTGAACAACTGATTTAAATTGCTGTCCAACGCACAGCCGAAACTGCAGGAGCTACAAAGCTTTTAACTGAATTTAAAAAATTCAACCCACAAACACCCCTTTTCGAAATTTTCAAACGCGAGAAAAAGAGCCTGTTTGTCAAGAAATATGTTGCCTGCTCAAATCCGGCAGCAATCGTCACTTTTGTATTTGTGTATATATTTTTCACAAAGAAAAAATCAATAATGATAAATTTTAAAACAAAAAGAAATGTAAAATTGCCAGAACCCAATTAGTTGGTTTGGCTAAGCTTCCGTACATAAAATATTAAGGTTGACAAGGGTTCGAACCTCTAAGAAGACTGAAAACAAGAAACATTTCTTTATATAAATTATAAACATGCGTGCTTCGAATAAATTGATACAGAAGTTTTTTCTTTTTTTCAGTTTAGGCAAAACAATTAATAAGAATCAAAATTACGAAAATAGCACTAAGAGCAGTCAAGAGTTTCTTAGCAAGCGTTTACTCATTGTTTCACTGGTCCACAGCAGGATCGTCTAAAGGTAATATCTGGGACACCATATTTTAGATGCACATATGTTCTTGCCGGCATTAGCAGCCGCTTCGATTTAGATTCCCATCTTGTTTTTGTATTCATAACACTTTCTTAGTTTTAAAGCCATCGTCCATAAACTTACACAGCTGCGTCTATCAACATCTTATTTATATCACATATCCGAATAGGGTATATGATCGTCGGCTTCTGAAGATATCTTGCCTATGTTGTTTAAGAATAGTTTTCAAGTTACACTACTTACAAGCTGTTTGTACGCTTGCTCGAACTTTGCGTTGTTTGTTTTTTCCTTCATTATGCTTGGCACATGCTAACTTCAACAGAAACTTATTTTCCGTAAGATGTTTTAATAATTTCCAACTCAGTGCCTTCTTCTTTATCTTTTCAAACCACGACAGACTTTAAAGATTTTAATAAAAATTATATTTTCCCAAAAACTCGCTCACTCCTTCCTATAATGCCTTACGTTGTTTGATCAATATAAAAATTTCCTTTTCTCAGCATTACCATTCATGCAGCCTATTTATATTATTCCTAAACTTTTAAAAGATTCAGATTCATTATTAAAAGTTTCTATCATCTAAAGATCGATAATTCTTAATGGATCCTAATGCAAAAATACATTAATGTGTACTAATCATTTTCATAAATACCTAAAAGTTTTATTAGGGTAATATATGATAAAAAACAATCTTCAAACTTAAAAGTTAGCTTACAACTCTGTCAGAATTCATGAATGTCAGCTCAAGATGTGAAAGGATCTACAATTTTCAAAAGGCATATTTAACTCGCATTCTCTAAAGTGCATTCAAAGACTTTCAAAATAATTTGACACAAGCAAAAAACAAATTCTCCAATCAACTTCACATCTTTCAACAGCTTATCACAAGCTTAAAATACATTGTGCTTAATAAGTTGACTTCTTGTTAAACAAGAACTGAAAGTGGAGCCTAATGAAAAAAGTTGCTCAACACGAAAGCCAAAGCCTAACAGTTTATTGCCCCATGTTACAGGATTCTTTAACTTTTCATGATGGAAAAGGGGGCTGGTTGGTATCAGTTGGGACAGCAGTTGATGGATCTGACAGCTAGCAAAGTATACTTATAACTATGGATGTGACTGCCGCAAAACTTTCGCCAGTTCTTTCAGCACTTTAATGTGCAGCGCAGCACGAAATCAATACCTAGTTGTTGGCGGCGACGACGGGGCAGGGGTTTGGGGAGTGGTAACTAAGGCTAAGCAGCCCCTGAATTTATTTGCCGTCTAGGAAATGGTTGCAGTAAAAATTGTTAGTGACTGGCGACGGTGGTTGCAGCCACCGTCTAGTGGCGCCACAAAACTGCGTCGCCATTTGTCTGCCAAAATGGGTAGCAAAAAAATATGAAAAGACGCAAGTCTGAATATCGTACCGAGAATAAGCCAGTGAGAAATACCCTGTAGCCAGGTCTGACATCAAGAACAATAATCCTTATGTAAGAATTCTATTCTATGTATTTCTTCTGAAAGTTTTAAGATGATAACATTCCATGTATAAATACACGATGCTAAAAACTATAGTGTATCAATAGGGTAATTCTAATATCTAAAATAAATGTACATTCATTTTTGATATTGTTTTATTGACAGCATCTATCAAGTGTATACAAATGTATACTTTACTCTCCCAGTGTGCAGGGTATACAAAAGAAAATACCGCACATTTTTCGTTGGCCAACTTTTCCTCAGGGCATGACCTAGAAAAATAAGCAAACCCAAGACAGAGGAACTGCTGCCCAAGTTGGGGCAACTTAATAAGCAGCAGGAGGATGACTGGTGACCCGGTGGTATGCCGCATGTAGCATGCAGCATGTGCGCTTGTGGTCATAATGAATTGATTTATTGGCAATCAATTTTTGCAGTACATAATTAGTTTCAGTTTGTTTGCAAATTGATTGAGCATCAGTTGATTGCAAGCTCATTTATGTAAGTCTTACCCTCAACTCGTCTTTCAAAATGCTCGCATTATCTATCAATAATTTAATTAATTTTCATTAAGGCCAATTTGCAAACAAATATATGTGTACATGTTAATGTATTTGTGTGCGTGTGTTTGACATACATATAAATATGTGTGCTATCAGTGAAAACAAAATAAATATTAATTAGGGTCATTCAAAGAATATATTAAAATGCCAATACGTAGGCTTAAAATGGTGACGACAGGAGAGAAGAAAAATAATTAAAATATTGCAAAAATTACATTTAAAATGAATTACCAGGATATACAATTTATTTAATTTCAGTTGGTAAACAAAATATTTATGTGACAGGCCTTGTTTTTTTTAATTGTTAAAAAATATTTATTAAAATGTTCCCTCTAGGTATAGGTATATGATAATAAATTATGTATTTGTGTGATATTAATTCTGGCCCAAAAAAACAATTTCTATTACTAAGGCCAGCCAAAATAAATTTAACCTCATTTTCATATTTTTCCATATTTTTTCTAAATTTTCTCTGTCTTTGATAAAGAAAAAAGTTTTTCTACTTGCCAGCACTTCCATGCATTTACGCGCATTTTCTTAAATCTCTTTTAATTTTAGCAACATGACTTCATAGACATTTTATCGATTTACTCGAAACAGTTGCCAAAAAAATAAATGTTTATAGTTCGTAAATGCCAACCGGAGGTGGAGCAAAGGGGGACGCCGTCTGGCAACAACTGGCGCCGTCTGGGCGCATTGTCTTCTGAAGAGAACAAAACAAAATGTAACCTTAACACACACGCGGCTTGACAACCAACCCCCTCAGCCCAACCCGCCAGGCAGGCCAAAAGATGCGTTTATTACAAGAGACGGGCGTATTGTAAGGCAGCAAAAACAACAAGAAGATAAACAACACAAACAATCTTTGGCCGCTGGCAACGCTGCTGATAAAGCATAAAATTGTCCTTTTTGGAATATGTTGAGATGCTTGAACCAGTTGGAATACTTGGAATATGGTTGCAGGCGCTCCATTGTGCGCCTTGAGTCAACAACATTAGGCCAAGACAATGCTCGATGGGCGTCATAATAAGGCGAACACAATGGCCGGATTAAGTGGGTCCACAGTGCAATGGGCGTCGCGTTGCGGATTCGTTGCCATTGCACTCGAACCCATGCCGAGCGCCGAACCCGGCCGCCTAAAGCCAACCACCCCATTGTCGCGTGTCCTGTGCAGCGTGTCCTTTGTCAGAGTTGCAATTGTGTAGCTCGGGGCTGTTGCTGCTTGTTTGTTGCGCTTTTGTGTCGAGCACAACGAGTACATGAACATGTGGCTTGTTTGTCTAGTTGCCCCCACTTGCTGCCACATGACTGCGGCTGCAACTGCGGCAGAGGCAGCGGCAGCGGCAGCGGCTGCCACTGCCCAGAGGCTGCACGACAAAATTTTGCAATCGACGAGCGCTCGACTTTATAAGCATTAATGCATTTTCCTTCCTCTGATTCGCATTGCAGAGTAAATGCCTTAATGCGCTTATCCTTTTAGCGCCAGTTAAGCATTCGGTTTGCTTATACACAACACCTCCCCGCCCTGCCCTACCCGCCAAGCTGCCATGCTCCTCTTCGATTTTAGCAATTGCATTCCTGATCCTTTCCTCTGCTCTGCGCGTTCTTGTTTTTGTAGTGCAGTGCAAATATTGCCGCTAACATTTGTCAAGCGCGTTGTCGCTGACGTTCTCACAGTCGTTAGGTGTGAAAATAATATGAATGCTCCGCTAGCTGCCACACAGTTGACACATATACATACAATGCGCAGACATGCAATGGCAAGTGCAGGTGCTACGAGGGTGTCAACCAAAGTTCGTCTAGGGAAGGCATAAGACTACATTAACGCCCATGTCTGGATGACTTTTACACTGTTTGCTGAGTTTAACTCTTTGGGGATTATAAGCGCCGCAGCCTTAAGTTCCCTGGAGAGTTTCCTTAACTATTGTAGCTCATAGTATTTTGAAACGAATGACAGACTAAAGGGAAAACTAAGCAAGTATTGACGAATTGTCACTTCTGGCCAGTCGTTCCTCTCCTTAACGTTTTTAATGTTTTATACTCAATACATGCTGTCTCCTTGCTTACACTGGGCGTCACTTGTTATTGTCTGGGCACGTCTTTAAGGCTTTGCATTTAGTTAAATTGCATTAGTTTTATTTATCCAATTACACGAACTTTTATTGGACCCCTCGTATGTGTTGAAACTTCTCTGACTCCGGTTGGGCAAGCAGGTTGAAAGCCAGTCAATTTTCGCACGCTCACGCGTCAATGAACGATTTGGGTTGGGCCTCGTTCGGGTTCGTTGACAGCCTGTCAGCCGACTGTCAAATATTTGCACAGTTGTTAAATTTCATCAGTGGCGTGTCACGGCTTCACACATCAACAATTAACCTTACCAAAATAAAAAAAAGTGAGAATGGCGATGCTAACAGGAAAACAAAAAAAGAAACAACAACAATAAACGCCATCTCTGAGGCGTGGCACAACGCAAACTACGCTAATTAACAAGCAATTAAAGCGCCCGAAAAACTTGACAAAACACAGCTGTTGTGCTGCCAGCCGCACTTTACAACAACAGCGTAAAGAAAAACAATTTGGCAACGTTACGCAAAATGCAGCCCTGCGAATGCAGCCAACTTCACGGTGTAAGCCACAGGCGGGTAAAGGGTAGCGGCTATGGTGGCAACTTCCGCTTAAGCGCTGCTTATCGCCGCACACTTTGCCAGCAAGTTTGCTTAATGCTTGCACAGTCGGTTTATATGTATATGTATGTGTATAAATATAAATAGATATAGAGATGTGTTATATGCGCTGGCAATGCAGACATGGACGCCATTGTTTATTTAAGCCAATATCCGTTATTTAAGTTGAGCTTCCTTCCGCCAACCATTTGTTGCCGTAGTTGTAGCCATCGCTGTTGTTGTTGTTGTTGTTGCGTTTGTTGCTGTTGGTGTTGGCGTTGGCGTTGTCAGCTGTTTGTTTGGCTTTTGTTTGAAATATTTAGCACTGGGTCCAAGTAAACAGCACAAAAACAGCGCCTCTATTTGAACAAAAGTTCAACAAGAGAAATAACAGTGACAACAACAAGAACAAAAACATATGGTTGTCCTGGCTGCTCTGGACAAAGTTTACGAGCGGCTAAAGGAAGTGTGAACTTTTTGCCATTAAATAAAGTTACGGCACAGTCAGAGAACGAAAGTGTGGGCTGGACAATTCGTTGCACGGACATGCGATAAATTGCCGCACAAAATCTTTGTCAAATTTACCATCCCTTTTGACCGCAAATCAATGCAATTGGCCAAACAAAGTGCATTCCAATAAGCGACACATTTACTCGAGGCCAGCAGACACAAAGCAGGAAAATCAGCAAAAAAAAGTAAAGAAAAATTCCGAATTTTTAGTGTGCGACAAATGCGCACTGAACTGTGTGACTGCCATGAACTGTGTGTACGGATGGGTGTGTGTGTGTGTGAGAGAGAGAGACTGTAATTCAAAGGGCGTCAACGTAAGACATTAACATTGACGTCATACAAATTGCGCTTAAATCGATCAGTCAACGCTTGAAGTCCATGAAATATTGCATTGATTTCGAAACATTTTTTAAGCTTTTGTTGAAAACGTGACGAAAGTCATGAATAGAAATCGGCAAATGACATTAACATTAATATTTCATTCCATAAATATGCAACACTTTTTTATCTGATGGCAGCTGAGCAACTGTTTTATAATTCTCAATTAGTTTCAACAGCTTTTTTATAAACTGACAAGTAAATCTAGCGCATAGGCAACAGTTTTTTTTTCACATTCGACTGAGTAATCTTTTTATAATTTTCATTTTGTTTCAGCAGCCGTTTGATAATCATTTGCTTATTTCCATTTTACAATTAATCGCATACTTTAAAATGAGTTCCGGACAGCTGAACCCGTGGCCTTGGATCGATGAATTGCCCCGAGATACTAGCGATGTATCTTCGGGCAATGAGAGTCAATCATCATCCTGCAGCTTGAGCTCATCGAGCAAAAGCAATCAAGCCGAAAGCGATAAAGAATACATATGCTCCTCAACCAATAAATATCATGTGAGTACCATTTTAATTCTACTAATATTAAAAATTAATATGTATATCCCGCATTTTTCTCTACAGATTATACGAAAATCGAATTTAAATCGATTTGTGCAGAAAATCGACAAAACTGCCTCGTTAGACGATCAGGCAGCGGACTTGGTCGCCAAGTGCGCCAATGCATTCGTCAAGGATGTGTCCATGCGTTTGGTTAAATTGGCCAAATACCGAAATGCCGAGCCAAGTCTATTAGATCTGAAGTTCACTCTAAAACGAGAATACAACATGGAATTTCCACAGCAGACGAAATCTGATTAGTTAATAGATCAGATAAAAATCCTTCAATTTAGATTAAGTATATATATTATTGGAAAAGCATTTTGTTTGTATGTTTGTATTTAAGAAGAACATGACAGTCAAAGTCGTAATATCGGCTGCAAATGGATCGGAAAACACCCTTCTTGATTATGAGATTAGTGTCTTTCAAACTGTTTTCCGAATAGTGAATCTCCAACTGTGACTGTAAGAAATATGTAATGCAATTTATATGGCAAGAATTGGCCTGTCGGTAGCTAAATGTCAAAAGGAAAAAATCTCCATGGCCAATTTGTGTATTTCTTATTCATCAGAAATATAAATCCGCTATTAATCTCCATTAATATATAAATTTCACTAATAGATGAAATAAAATAAAAGATTGCAACATTAACTGTAGAAAATAGATCAAGAAAATGGCAAAATAGTGAATTTTAACGAAAATCGTGAAACATGTCTAAAATGATTTTCACAGTGAAAACATTTTTGAAATCAATCCGATGAAAAAATAAAAATTTCCAAAGTCGCGAGTGGAATTTCCAAAGAGGCTGTAACAAAGTAGAGTTTAGAAATCAAGTTTATGCCCGCAACAAAAATTAATAAAGCATTGGGCCAACTAAGATTTAAGTCAAGGCCTGAGTCCATAAGCGGGGAAAATTACAATCACAAGCCGAAACTATTGATGCTGTAAATAAAAAATTACCATTTTTGAAGAAATCGACCCACTAATATTTGAGTAAAAAACCTGTGTCCAAACCACGTTCACAAATAGAACCTAGCAGTAAGTAGTTTTGAGCCAAACCTATTTGAAAATGCAGCCAAGTGAAATTTCTCAAGTTTCCAAATAATCACACTCAAGTCTTGGCTCATCAATAAAGCTAAGCAACTTTGTAAGCTGACGAAAACTTTGCTGAGCTTGGATACATTTATGTTGATTTATTTATGCACACGACCAGTTGAAACTTAACTCGACGTCATTGGCAGCTCAAGATGCTGATGCCAGGTGCTTCGCATGCTGACGGGGCATTTTTCAGCAGTGGCCGTTGCTGCTGCAGGTGCTTGATCGCCATCAGTAGCAGGGTCTAGCCAGGTACTGACGTTATCTAAATTGCGTAATAAACACGGCTGATGGCAGCAGCTTAAGCTATTCAGGGCCCATTATGCAGCTGCAAATGGCCAAAAACTTTACCGTTGCATTTACCGTTGCTCAACATGTTTTGTGCTAATTAATGTCAAAAGCCGTTGGCAGCGATAGCTTGCAACTGGCAGCGGCCATTTTGTTTTGCAACCACACACAAATACACAAACACACACACACACAGGCAGACAGACAAACAAGTGAAATTTAAAACCGGAAGTTTATTGTTGCAACAATGGCGCGCGTTTGCAACGGAAACACCGGCGTTGCCCTCTCGCTGGCCGCTGTCGCCTCCATTGCCTCCATTGCCTCCATTGCCACTATTGCTGAAGTGGCCGTTGAAGAATCGCTGGCATTGCCGAAGAAATTGCACAATGGATAACGCCTGCCACTGGCCAGGCGCAGTTCTCGCTGCCCATTGCGCATGCTGGCATGCACAACAAAACTTTTCCTAAATAAAATCCTTCGAGTATAAATGAAATGCAAACTTTTTCCGGTAAGCTGACGTTCTAATTGTTTGCAGACCGGTTTTCTAGGGTTTCTGGCCTGTTGTTGCTTCTATTTCTGTTCTATTTGCAGCGCTGTTGTTGTTGTTTCGGACTATCTGCCATGACTAAGCTTGGCACTATGTTCATTCTAACCAAAAGCTAACAGTTTTAAAAGGGTATATTAGCATCCATTACAAAGTTTTTCTCTCAGCCATTAAACGTATAAAATTAAATAAGATTAAAAATAACGATCTTCAAATTGGGTTCTTGTTCATTATATTGACGAGTAATACTTAAGCTTTGAGAGGCTTATGAAAACTTACTCTAAGATAGTTAACAGCAATATGGGGAGGACTACAAAGGATTTGACTTTAAATAGCTTCTGAACATCCTTTACACTCTAACGCAATAATAATAAAAAATAAATTTAACGCAATTTTTCTTTGCTTTCTAGTCCTCGTTTTTTAAACATACCCAATTTAATTGAAAAATAAAACTTTATTTATTTCAACTTTGCAGCCCGGGATCGGAACAATTTTATTTGTCATATTGTCTTGGTTTCTTACTACTCAATGTTATTATTCATTTTACTAATCCCTCACTAAATATTTTATTATTTGAAACTACCCCACTGTCATTCTGTCCTGTAGAGGATATACTATTGTTGAGAATGCACCCCTGTTATTCACTTATTTGTTTGTATAGTTTTTTTTTCGTCCTTTCTTTCTTTTAGCCATCAGCCAACTTAGTTTTTAAATAATTTAGAACAAATTTGTGCTTCTCCTGTTGGGGAAACTTTAAATGAAAACCTAATGAGCAGCAGCAAGTCGGGCAGCGCGAAGTGCTTAAATATTAAAGCGGGAAAGCGTTGCAATGGCCACGATGCGTTTACGTGCTTGCGCCAACATAATTGCGCTTAAAATCGTTTAAGTGTTTTATAATCCGCCCTTTTTTGTGGCCGCATCAAAGGAGGGGATTCCAAAAAAAGGACGAAAAAAGCTGAAATGGCTTTTTAAAGCATTTACCATGGCTGCAGCTTCCTACATGCGTGTGTGTGTGTGTGTGTGTGCTGGTCAGTTAAGTCCACGCACACATATGGAAGCACACGCAAAGCCCTCATCGAAAGCCTCGAACCACGCGCTTCGCACACTCAAGCACACACACACACCACCAAACACACATCTGCGCCATTAAAAATTGTGCAAATTTCTGCGCGTTGCTTGCGGATTTTTTTGTTGAGGGATAACATGGACATGAGCCACGCCCACAGAAGCCACCGCCCTTTGCGGTGATAGCTGGCCAAAGTTACTGCCAGTTAAGTGGGTTAATTACGACAGAGATTTGCGGTAGGCAAGCGAGAAATTGTCCGGAACTTCATCCTTTAAATTAATACCGAAATAAATCGGAAATACATAATGATAATACGAATAAAATTGTGCTAAGTCCCTATAGAAATATCAGCACTGGTATTTTATATACCCTTCTAATAATGTCGAAAATGAATCTTGGAACTAATATAGTAAATACATTGCTGAACAGTCATAGATCGTTAGGCAGTTCTCAAAAATCAATTGTCTCTAGCAAAATATGTACCATAACTGATACTATGTTCAATAGCTTAAACCATGTGTTTTCTCTACTCTCTGGTTACCATCGAGTATTTACTGAACACGCCCAGCTGTAGTATGTGCTTAGCATGCTATTTCTTAATTGATTCAGTGTGTTTCCAGCTCTGTTTGTCCAACATTGCTTCTACTTATTCAACTCTTTTTTTTGCCTTCATCTTTTTTTCCTCTTTTTATCTGAGCTCTTCACAATTACTTATCGTATATTTTCGTTCTTTGTAAGAAATTGTTACTGGTTCATTTATTTATTTTAAGAATTGATATATTTAAGAAATATTTTATATTTTCATAAACAAAAAAACCCAAGTAATTTTTGAAATAACTGAGGGGTTAAGCTTTTGTCTATAACTTAAAAAATGTTCTGATAGTCAATTAAGTCAATTTTTCGATTTTTTGGCAGTTTATTTAAGATTTTAAAGATTTTGGCCAAGCTAAAATTGATGATTTTAAAGATATTCTGTTGACTTACAGATATATCAATGGCATTTTAAATTAGTTATTTAATTAATACAGTAATAAAATTATTATCTAATATTTCATATATTGTTATCTAAAATTTTTGGTATTTTATGCAAATGTTTTACACTGCTGCACGTAAAATCAAATATCTGATATGACCTAACCACAAGCCACTGCCAATTATTTATGCGATCTATGAGCCGCTACAAACTTTATGTACACATATTTCCGCTCTACATACACAACTGACACACAATTTCTTAAAGCATTGAGGTCAGGTGTGTGTGTGCGTGTGTGTGTGTGTGTTGGTTGGTGGTGAACTCTTCTACAGACCTAAATGCATTTTCTTTATCACACCACTCAAAGGCCGCACGGAGCACAGGAGCATACACCTGTATCTGGCCCAAAGCGCTTTGAAAACCACTTGCAACACCACTTGCGGCAATTGAGAAAAAGTTGCCACTCAAAGAAGAACTTAAGACACTCAAGTGCCAGTCTCATGCACACAAATGAACAGATATATGTATTAATAGATATATATATGCAGGTGTGCGTGTGTGCGCGTGTGTGTGGTGGGTGTTTGTGTGTAAGTGTGTTAACATACAAACCAGTTACAACAGCTGCCGCCCCGTCTATGCAAATGTTGTAGCCACTTAGATGGTTAAAACCGAGGCTGGAGCTGAGACTGAGGCTGATGTCTGTAGTAAAGCTTTTCACATATGTACATATGAGCGCGTGTTCAACATACCTGTAAGAGCCAAACAAACAAACAAATAAATATACAAACAAGCACAGATACCAACACACATAAGTTATAATCTCGGGCTGTTGTGGTTAGTTCCATGAATATGCATATGGTAGTAGAGTGCATAGGATTGAAGTCCATAAAAAAGACTTAAATGTGTTTTTGTGCAACTAGAATTATACTTATTTAAATGCCAAACAAATACAAATAGACGAGACGAGACAAACAGTTGCCCCTCCTGGGCCCTAAGTATCTTTTATATGCTTTAGCTCAAAGCTATATGTAGCTTGGCAACTGATGACAAGTTTTTACCCTGCCGTGTCATGTGAACCGCTTAAATCTTTAGAAAATATCTAAATTGTTCTCTATGGCTTTTGTGTTAGCTGTCTAAGTCAGACAATGGCCCTGCTATCATATATGTGCGTGTGAGTGTGTGCTTATTTATATGTATATATGTATATATCTCTCACTCTGTCTCTGTGTGTGACATGCATTATACTGTTTTTGACTTTGCCACAAAACTACGCAAAAATGTTGTTGTCTGTGAAACAAACTCCCATTGTATAAGCCACACACTGGGGGATTTGGCTGCTGTGACAAATGAAATTTATAGCTCTTCGGTTCAAAACTGCAGCGTTGCAAATCTCTGTGTGCAGCACATCTAATTCATCTTTCAAATTAGCAACATACTGCTTTTTTCTATTGCTCTATTTTGTGGTGCGATGACACTAGCTATCAGTGTGTAGCCAATAAGAATTTAATTTTTACTGCCATTAAGCTTTTATGTGCTTTCAATGGGCAACTTTACTCTGCTTAGAAAAGCGTTCTCTATAAAAGCAAACAAGGTATACTAAAAGATCTAATTAAATAAAAGTAAGCTTATTTTTCAACTGTTGCACAGCACTGATATTTATACAATTTAGGTTCTTAGACATAAATTACTTTCAAACACTGGTTTTCTATATTGTTAAGTGCCTAATAAAAGATTATTTAATGTTAGATCGGATTGATATTTTAAGTTATTAAAGTATAAGTAAATGTTAACTTTAAATTAAATTAAATTACTTTTATGTGCTACTTAAAATTGGACGCTGCTTCTTTGGACTATTTAATCAGCGTACAATTAAACATTTTCAGCCAGTGTCATTGCGACTTAAGCGTTCAACCGACATGAGCACTTTTTGTGCACATGTGACAAGCAAAAGCCCCAAAAGTGGCATAAATATAATTCTACAGCATGCTTTTTTTCTGGGCCCTACACACACACACAAACTCCCCACAAATGGGCATCACTCATACGACTGGTGGTAACAATGTTGTCCATTTATACATGCATATATCATGCCGATTCTGTCATGATCCCAAAGGGCTTTACATTGACAGAGCAGCGCATTATGCTGATTAGGTCTGGCTGTCAGGCACTCTAAAATTTTAAGGCTTTCAAGACTTTAATTATATTAATCAAAGGCAGCTGTTTGACAGCTGCTTGCGGTCCGTCAGGGGCAGTTCGCCTGTTGCGCCCCCATGGTCATTGGAGTAGTTATGCTACTGCCAACATTACTAATCTAATAAGTTGCCTAACAGACCGCAGATATAGCTGCTTGTAATCCAAAAACAGAAGCTCGAAGCGTGTGTGCGGTTTGCGGTGCACACTCACACACACCCACACACTCTCAAAAACAACCCTTTCTGTCCATCTGCAAATATCTTCGAGTCAGTCGAGGCAGTGCACGGTGTTGTGGTTTATTTTGCAGCTAGGAGTGTGCAACTGCATGTTGCATGTTGCATGTACTTGCGGTTGCTCATAGATTTGATTGCAAGTGTAATTCAAGCACGCTTCGTTGGTCAGATACAATTTAGTTGCTGCTGCTGCTGCTGCTGTTACTTTCGCCTGACTTGCTGCTATGCCAAATTTCCCATTGAGAGTTGCCGGCATTTGTTTTAAAATTAAAGTGTAATGCAGCCTTTGTACAGTCGCCCTCCCCTCTGTCCCATTCTTTTTTCTTTATCCCATTTCCTTTTTGCTTGTGCCACACAAAGGAGACACCGCACGGAGAAGCCGTGCAGCGTCGAGGACGCCCCGTGTGCTCTGCACTTTCGGTATATCCTACACAAGCATCTCCTGCATCTGAATTCCCTCTAAGTTATGTGCACAACGAGTTCTGATTAAACGCAGCACCGCGGGCTGCCCAGACAGCGGGCGGTGCATAAATGCAGCTTTGTGCTTTTTTTAGTCTCATCGAATGTCGCTCATAAGTATGCTATAGTTTTTGTTTTACATGTCGTTTAAAGAGTAGGGGCGACTAAACGTTGAAATTGTTGCTCTCGGCTATGTGCAAGCTGTATTACAAGCAATAGAGACCTTCAAGAGAATGAATTTGCTTTAATAACTACCCATTTTGGGCAATCAAGTCCTGATTAGTCACTTTACATGTGGTTAGTTTTAGTTTATAAAGGTTTTGTTTCCAGTAGCCTCTTATGCTCCTCAATGGAATACCTAAATGTTTATTGTAAATTTTGCACTTGTTGAGCAGCTTTACCCTTTATAATAATTATAAGTTTAACAATAATAGCTTTTTCTAACGAATAGATACATCTGGCCCCGACTGATACAATGAACACAAATGGTTAAGCATCAGATTCCTCGATGGTCATTTCAGGTGAAATAATATGAGCAGAATTAAAATTATTTCATATCGAAACAATTAATTTAAGCTAAATTCGACGGACACAACTTTAAAGCGGACATTGGATACGATCTGATTAAAAAAAAGCAACTAAAACCATAGCCTCGCCGACTTCAACCCTCAAAATGTTCATTAATGTCCTTAAAATGCTTTCAATTCTGATAAATATTGAATTAAATACAACCAAAAACCTTGCCGATAGAAACTTAAGCTGAGTCGTAATTCAACTAAACAATATAATAATTTTTAAATCTTATTTAAGCATCAGCACCCGCAAATCGGTTTAGTCTTATTAAACTTAACTCCTAATAATATTTATGATATTTAACGGAATTCGAAACAAGCAAAAAAATAATTTGATTAAAATTTTAATTGGTTTTCTGGGATTTGACAAATGCAAACAGGATAAAAAATTAAACTAGAAAATAGACACTTTTTATTCAATTAACAAGCCAAAATATTTATCAATTTACGCTAGTATGTGTACGTATTTCACTAATAAACAATGGAAGTCGAATTAAATAAAATATTTTGCAAACAAATACAAATTATGATCAGGGGTAATGCGTGAGAAAAAAAACAAATAATTTATAGGGCTTACGATGTCATTAACAACAAACGACCACAAAATGCATTGTGGACAGTGCAAAAACAAAACAATAAATATTTGAGCAGTAAACAATGTTTGGCTTATTGTTGTTGTTCTTGTTGTTGCTATTTGTCTGGTTGTTAATGTTAATTAATTTGAACTAAGCGGCTTATGCATATAAATAGCACACAGAAAATGACATTGAAGCCCAACAAGATAATTATTAGTTATTTAAACAGCTTTTTGTTGCATATTTAATGCAAAGCCGCCACGATTTATGTAACTGACAGCCAGCTAACAAGAGAGACAAAGAGAAAAAGAGACCACACAGAAAGGGCAAATGTACGGTAGAAGGTTAAATTACAATACTGAAATAAGTACAATGCCTGAGTACAAATATTGATTGTACTTGTAATACCCATTAACTATAAAACGAGCACAACAAGGTGGCATCCACATTCAAGTTTATACTCTATCAACCATAAATTTGAACATATTTCATTTTATATAAATAATTTCATCAATGTTTTTAAAATATTTATTAATCAATTTTATACAAAACCCTTATTCTAATAAGTCTGCATTAAGGATATCATTTGTATACTCTAACATAGTTATACATATGCCAAAATCTAGGCAGAAATCTACAGAAGGTTTAGTGCTGCATTAGAATTCGCAACAGGTCTTAAGGTTCAAAAAACTGGCAGCCGACTGCACTCCTGCCGACCAGCAGGTTCTTGAAACAGCCATTCACCCCTGTTCGTCTTTTGAGGCTTTCTCATATATGTTTGAACACGACGGCACGCAACATTTATTAGACCATTCGTTTTTGAGACAGGTAAACGCGGTATTTTAATGTCGAACAATCTCGACGGAAAAATTTTTACACATTTTTTCTTAGGCATTTTGCATACATTTTTGCGCTTTGTGCCATACAACAAGTGCAAACATAAATCTTTTAATTGCCCGACCCAATTCGTTATATTGATAGAGACCAGAAAGGACCTTACACGCTTTATCCGCATATTTATCCATTTTTTTTAAATTGCCAAACAATGGCCGTGCACTTTAAACTCGCAGCTCGAGGCCACTCGAGATAAATCACAGGCATAAACCAGAGCAATAAATAATAAATCAGCGCTAACAATTTGCACAGCGGGCCCAAAGGCAACCAAAAGCGGAGAGAGCGAAGGGCAAACGGAAAGCAGCCCGTAAAGGCAAAACGCCCCGCTGACAACTCAAAAAGCGGAGTCAAACGATGGCATGCGACTGCAGCAGACCGCATTCTAGATTATTATGCATTCAGACGAAATATAATTAAATTAATTGTTCGGAAAAGGATATGCAGCTAAACAGTGCGGCCAATGTCAAAGCCATAGCATGAAAGGAAATTGAAGAACAGTGAAGACGGAAGTCATGCAAAGAAAACAAGTGCTGACTCTTGTTGAAATACACAAACTTACGTAAAGAATGCCAAATTGCAAGGCCAAGCTGCTCTTTCTTACAGTGTACTCTATAAATTTATGCTATCTTTTTAAATATTATTATTTTAGAGGGTATCGCTGAGTACTTTTAGCTTTAAGTGAAAAAGAATGCATTTAAAGAGGCAGAATAAACTATAGTTTCGTTTAAATGATTAAAAAAGCATTATTATTTGAGGGTACCATTTTCACATGAATTTAGACCAACAATAATTTTGCCAGATTTATATTCTAAATTGATCTAAAGGTCAAACCATTAACAAAAAGCCAAACCTTGTGAAAATCGGATGAGATTTGACCGAGTTATGGGGTTGGGGAATTTTAACCTATGGTTATATAGGATATTTAAGGCTTCAATTTTCACATGAATTTTGACCAAGAATAATATTGTCAGACTTAGATGCCAAATTGATCTAAAAGTCAAACCATAAACAAAAAGTCAAACCTCGCGAAATTCTCATGTATTCAGGCAACATACTTAATCTAGTTTTAAGCTTAAGTGTGCTTTCAAAGCTCTGTATTACTCAATATTAACAGCATCTCAGCAACGCGCCAAGTCTAGTTTCAAGCTTGAATGTGCTTTTAAAGCTCAGCTATTACACATAATTAGCAGTTTTAAGTTTTAATGTGTTTTTGAAGCAAAGTTAATACTTATAAACAGTAGTGTTGAAACGAACTGTACTCCGGCAATGTACTAAGTCTAATTACAAGTACTAATGTGCTTTCAGAGCTCTTATTGCAGTTTCTACGTGTTAAGCTCACGAAAATTCAGAACGGACTCAAATGACTTAAGCAGAAAACGCTGTAATCGTATAAATTGTGAAAGCACTTGGAAATAGTTTAAGCAAATGCAATTTTTGTGCACAAATCAAATGCGCACAAGCTGAGGAAGCTGCAATTGCAACAACAACTGCGAGGGCTGCACGAATGCCCGTCAGTCGTTAATCAAAGTTAAAATGCGTTAAACAAGCGAAACAAACGCTGCAAAATGCACATTTCGACGCCTTCTCGTGACCAATGCCAGGGGCACCAGCATTTGGCTGGTTGGTCTGTAACTAGGTTTTGGTAGTGCTTCTGGTGCTGACTAGTTTGATAGTGTGCATTGCAGCGACTTCCGTTTCCTTTGGCAGCGCTGCCTTTTCCGCTCTTTGCCTCTGGCCATCGCTCAGTTATGCATTTCCCTCGATGTTTGCATGTTTGCAAATTTTAGCTGGCGACGCGTTTTAAACAAACTTTATTACAACGATGCCCGACGGCTGGCATCGACTCAGGCTCAATGCTGTTTGCTGGCGGCGTGCTGAAGCGGAAGGATCAGCCGGGAGGTGCGGGGCGGACCGATAGGCAAAGTTAATGCACAAGCATTGTTGCATGCTTTGGCACTTGAGGCGCATAACTTGTCGAAAATTTTATGCGCGCCACGTTGCCGCTGACAAAATGGCGACGGCTCGACAATGTTGTCCTTAGATATGCAACTCGTGACCCCAATAACAGCACGTCCCAGAGCCCATATCATATGCCACATTAGACCACAACCAGTGCGGCATGCACTCACAGCCGTTGGCATTCAATGCAATCGTTCCACCAATTTATTAGACCAAAAATCCGAAATAAATTTTCTGGCAAATCGCTGCCATCTGTTTTATGTATTATCTAGATGCCTCATTTATGTTTCATAGCCAATGCAAATTTCGAATATTGCGAAGCAGCTTTCTCATTAAAAAGCAGCTAATTGGCAGTTGTCCCAATGACACTATCAATTTCGAAAATCTTTTATGACATGGTTATTAAACAAGAGTGCTCTAATGGAGAGGACTTGACTAGCATATACCCTGTACCGAAATATTACGGCACAAGTTCGTACTCTATTCTACTCAAGCACCCCTTTGAATGGGAATTGCGTTGAAAAACTTCGATGCTTATGATTAACCTAAAAAATGACTGCACATTTGTGCGTTTTAAAAACTATACCACTTAAACTGGGTTTTAATTTTTAGGAGGTATTAAAAAAGTAAATCATATATTTCCTATGTCTTTACGATATGAGGTTCTCAATAATGTATCTCTAGCACCTATTATTTCGAAAAAGCCTAAGTATTTGTATCTCTAGCTCCTATTATTAAGAGATATATTTCAAAAAGCCGCGTCTTCAAATTAGTTTTTATTAGTGATCAATCGACCCAATAACATATAGCTTTTTTCTCGGTATAAAATGTATAAAACATGTCGATATTGACTTAACTCGTTGTCGTTATATATATAATTTGGGGTCGTAGATGCTTGTGCTATTTTCAGGATACAGGGTATAGAAAACATATTAAAAATATATAATTGGTTAACGAATTTTTATTGTACGATAATGAGCTTTAAGGTTGCCTTCGAGAGTTTAATTAGACTGTTATGTATTTATGAACTTAACTTTATTTAAACTTGTTTTTATATAAACTTGTTTTATTTATTTAATATTATATTAATATATTTTTAAATTATTTATTTATTTAATTTATTTATCTTTTTTTTTTTATTTTAATGCTTAATATTTTGCATATTATTTACTTGCCAGTTGACAAAAGGGAAATTTAACATCATTATAAGCGAGTCAAAGTAAATGCTTTTAAAGCTCATAAAAGCAATGTAGTTCATATTTCGCAGCAAGAACTCAACATCTGTGCGAGTTCAAAATTGTTAGCAAAATGAATAGAATACAATAGTGGATGAATTGCAATAGACTTTTCTTTTTGCTGGCTCACTTCGATTGCCAGCTGTTGCCGTTTTTATTAACGCAATTGCGAATACCAAAAAGAGGGGAGTTTGTTGGCGGGGCATTGGCTGCGATTTTTTTGTGCTGCTTGTGCTCCAGATGAACACCCCGATTACCATCAAGGTTTTTGCAATTGCTTTGGCTGTGTGCTTTTGCTACTTTCAACTTGAATTTTATTAAATGGCGTCTATTGATTTTGAATGCTGACGCCCACAAAAGTTGCAAACAACTTTCGAGCAACTACTATGTATTTTAATTAGAAAGTTCCTGCTGCCGACTGTCAGTCAACAGTGCAAAAAATATTTAAATTAGCATCTAACGTTTTATGCCTGGCCCCAACTGTGCGTATGAGCGTTCGGTTTTCATATATCACAAATAGTTCAGTTACTCGCAAACTGACTGTTATTGCTACCTGACTGACGCTAGTTAAAAGTTTGCCGTTGTTGTTGCCCAAAAAAAACAACAATGACAACAACAATGAAAATCATCTATCATGGTAACTAATTGCACAACGCTGCGTATACGTGATACGTGCGCACATTTAATGAATTTAATTAAGTTGATCACAAAAGCTTCATATCAAAAGCATAAAACGTCTAAACATTTTTCAAACAACAAACTTTGGTCTGCTTGTATGTGTGTGTGTGTGTGCGTGCGTGTGTGTGTAAGTCAGTGCGTATTAGTTGTTGCCTTCAATAAGTCTGCAGCTAAAGAGCCGCCTTTGGATCCTTAGCTGCCATCCTTTCGCACATATCTTCGTTAAAAGTTTTAAAAAAGTTTACTTTTGGTACTCAACTCTGTGCGTGTGTTCGGGTGTGTGTGTGTGCGTGCTAAGCGTCAGCCCAGGACTAAATATCCTGGCCAAAGCAGTTTGGCACTTTGCCTAGCTGAACAACAACAAAGAGACCATGTTTTGTTTTGCAATTAGATTTCGAAAAGTATTTCTAATTAAAAGTACATACAAGATTTTTCAATTGGTTTTTATTGCTTTGTATTTCAGTTTGTTTTTATTACTTTCAAATGTAATGCAATTAGAACAAAAATTTAATAAAAGCAACGCAGCTGTTGCTTTGGCCAGTTTTGAGCAATTTGTTGCATATTAGTTACAGTTTGGCCAAGTTTACAGTGAGACTCATTAGTCTCTTGGCAGCTTCTGCACACGCATCACAAAGAATATTTGGCTTATTGAAATTAAATTGCATATTAAGAATTCTTTTCAGCTGAAGTATTAGCAAAAGGGCTTATTGCATTTGACAAACAAATTCGTTCATGTTTAATTGAAACTGAAAATTACAGTGTGAGGAAAGTTTCTGAGAAAACCAGAACATTAAGCATAAGGTATTTATTTATGTGTTATATAAATAATCATTTATGTGAATAAATATGGTTATTTCGTAAAAACATTGCCAAATAAAATATGTATTTGGTGGCTCAAACACAGAAATAACTGATATTGCGCTACTCAACTTGACTCTGGATCTGTGTAATTGGGTTGTCGAAATAGCAGTGCATATATGTATGTCGGGAGGTATTCACATTTTTTTGATCAAACCCTTGACCTTTTGGCATGCATTGCGCAAAGATAAAACAAAAACCTAGGTATTTACTATGAAAGAACTAGTTTCCCTATACTGTGACAAAATGGTTTTGCGGAAAATCGGGTCCTGTTATTAAAAAAAATGCAGTGGTTTTGTTTTTGCGGGTGTATTATATGCTTTCTGGCTTTACCTCCTCGGCCGCACAGCGGCCGGAGTAAGTCTCTTGGTGGCGAAGAGAGCGATTGAGGCCCGCGACGCAGTGCCACGGTCGGACCCCTTATGATCCGAATTGTGTGCTGGCACTTAAATAGCTTTTGCTGCGAAATAAATTTCTACCAATGGAAAAAGAAGAAAGAACTTATTTCTGA
>JAWNPB010000101.1:0-16554 GCA_035045355.1 Drosophila lacicola | reverse complement strand
CACTAACCATACAATGCATAGACTTGTCAAATGTCGGAATAATCGGATACCGATAAATCGTCAACGACTGAACCCCATGGCTGTCCGCGACCATTTTAGTGTGCCCAGACAAAGTAAGACTGCTGAGAGTGGCAGCCGAACGCCGGCCTCGACAGCCGAACGTTCAGTATGAAGCCGCATCCCGTTCAGCGCACAGCGTTGCTGCGGCTGATGCTGTTTCGTAATATATGTATGTTAGTCTTAAATCCTTACAGCCCAAAAACATACATATGTGTATATGCGTGTGCAGAGTGTGCCTCGCTTACACTTATTGCTTTGCGCACTTGTGTGCATCTCCTTCTCCCTGCATAGCTTCTCAAAAACCCCGAGATCTACAAACACACATATGTATGTGTTGTGTGGATGTGCGCACAAGTAGATCGCGGCGTTTGTCGCGAGCCAGAGATTTTTTCTCAGTTGGGTGCCCTTTGTGCCTGTGCTGGCAAAAGGCACACACATTCAAATGCTCTATCATGTATTTCTTCGTCCAGTCAGGCATAATAATAAGAATCTGATATATTTATATTTATTAAAAACTTAAATGACCTAAATGATATATTTATATATTATATTTTAATTTTTTTGTTTACTGTGGGGACCAATTTTGCTTAAAATTAAAAAAAAAACGAAGTCGTATTTCTGCAAGGGTAATTCTTCGTCGGCTTGTCGAAAATTTAAGAAAAGACCAAACATTGAAAATGTTCAATTTTTTCGACTTGCTACTTGTGCACACGCGCACTCTTTCGAGTAAGCAGTTGTGTGACATTATTAAAGGGTTTGGCCTGTTCATGTGCAAAATTCCTATTTTCCATGCTTGTTGTAAGGTAAGGGTACCTGAACGTTGGCATGTGTGCATAATAACTTTTGGGCCTGCCAAGCACACATATACTTACACACTTTATTATATGGATAGAAGCATTTATGCGTTTGTGTGCGTGTTGGTTGCCTGCCTACCTGCCCGATGCAAATTTGACCAAATTTGAAGTTTTTGGCATTTCTGGATTTCGAGCTCTACACACAGACACACACACACACACACAAAAAAATGTGTGCGAATGAGCCGATCGAGGTTTTGTCGTGAAACAGAGATATTTTCATCAATGGGTGCGTAAATTTGGGCGACGGTGGGCTTGCGGCCGCGTAAGGCACACATGTGTGAACAGGCAACGGAAACAGGTGAACCGCACTTGCCGTTCGTTTGCACTTTGATATGGATGCAGACGCATGCTGCACATTCTTATCGGTTAATTGCCTGCCATAAAACACCTTAACCCAAAATGTTTACAATGTCGAAAAATACATTAAAAAAAGATCACTTGCTTGCGGCCGCAAGCCCACCGGCGCCCAAATTTACGCACCCATTGATGAAAATATCTTCTGTTTCACGACAAACCCTTGATCGGCTCATTCGCACACATTTTTGTGTGTGTGTGTGTGTGTCTGTGTGTAGAGCTCGAAACTCAGAAATGCCAAAAACTTCAAATTTGGTCAAATTTGCATCGGGCAGGCAGGCAGGCAACCAACACGCACACAGACGCATAAATGCTTCTATCCATATAATAAAGTGTGTAAGTATGTGTGCTTGGCAGGCCCAAAAGTTATTATGCACACATGCCCACGTTCAGGTACCCTTTACCCTTGCACCATGCATGGAAAATAGGAGTTTTGCACATGAACAGGCCAAACCCTTTAATAATGTCACACAACTGCTTACTCGAAAGAGTGTTCGTGTGCACAAGTAGCAAGTCGAAAAAATTGAACATTTTCAATGTTTGGTCTTTTCTTACAATTTTCGACAGTCCGACGAAGCAACTACCCTTGCAGAAATACGACTTAGTTTTTTTTTTTTTAATTTTAAGCAAATTGGTCCCCACAGTAAACAAAAAAATTAAAATATAATATATAAATATATCATTTAGGTCATTTAAGTTTTTAATAAATATAAATATATTAGATTCTTATTATTATGCCTGACTGGACGAAGAAATACATGATAGAGCATTTGAATGTGTGTGCCTTTTGCCACCACAGGCACAAAGGGCACACAATTGAAAAAAATCTCTGGCTCGCGACAAACGCCGCGATCTACTTGTGCGCACATCCACACAACACAAACATATGTATGTTTGTAGATCTCGGGGTTTTTGAGAAGCTATGCAGGGAGAAGGAGATGCACACAAGTGCGCAAAGCAATAAGTGTAGAGCGAGACACACTCTGCACACGCATACACACTATGTATGTTTTTGGGATGTAAGGGATTAAACATACATATATTGCGAAACAGCATCAGCCGCAGCGACGTTGTGCGCTGAGCGGGATGCGGCTTCATACTGAACGTTCGGCTGTCGAGGCCGGCGTTCGGCTGCCACTCTCAGCAGTCTTACTTTGTCTGGGCACACTAAAATGGTCGCGGACAGCCATGGGGTTCAGTCGTTGACGATTTATCGGTATCCGATTATTCCGACATTTGACAAGTCTATGCATTGTATGGTTAGTGCCAAGATTCAATTTATTCAAACATTAAGTATCCGAATAACAAGGTAACCGAATATCGGTAACCGATCATAAGCGAAAACTATGGCTAGAGATTATTAAAGTTGACCAATCTGTGTTTTTTAATCGATCTTGTTAAAATTTCGACAATTGGATTAAAATTGGAGGTTAGTTCTAAATTGTTTTTTAATTTGTTTACCGGGGGCGGGGTTAGCAATAGCAATAAAATGATAATACTTAATCTGAATGTTCTATTTTAGAAACTACATATCATGGTGGGTAACTAGCTCAAGAATACATATAATTTACGGGGCCAATTTTGAGTGGGTTCGGAGTACAAAAGATCTATTTTAGAGGACTAACATTCTTTTATGAGTAGCACTTCCTATCATTCGTAATTTCAGCCAATAAATTTGTATAAAACAATATATAAATTTGGATTAATAAACGCATTATAGCGTGTTGTTATGAAAAGCCAATTCTTTAATCCGTGGCTTTAGTTTTCCAAAAAAATTGGTAAGAATACTTGTTTTATCTTAGCCAACCAATAAGCGTATTGCGAATATCACTAGATCAACTTTCAAGAAGCTGTGTCACAACTTGGTTTGGAAATTAAAGGTCGAACGTAGCAGCTGTATTTTAGGAGTTAAGGTTATAAGTGATCGATGCCATGGCGTAGGCACGAGGAAATGAATTAGTCAGCTATTCGTTAAGTGCAGCACTGCAGCTATAATGTCAACCTCAGATACGATTTTGCTCATTTCGAAAGTGGTGTAGCTTGTAAAAGCTGAGTTAGAGTTAATATTTTTGGTAGAGATAGTAATTTGTGACCCATTCGGTCATATTCGGCTATTCAAAAAGAAAATCGTTTTTAACTTATTGTTTTTAATGAAACCAAAGCCATCAGACCATTCATTTTCTCCTTATTTTCTGCCAACATCGTCGTGTCAATTGCTGCCACTCTTGGCGTTCTAGTCTTATCCCCCTTATGGCGTTGTAGGCTCATGGATATTGCGTTACGATAAGCTTTGCATCCAGGCAGATTGCAGTCGAATATTCTCATCAATGACATTGGGCACAACCAAAATAAAATAAGTAAAGAGTGCTCTTGTCTTCTCTTGTACCTACAGGCGATACCTAAACCTTCTACCAAAAATAAATGCATTTATATATTTTTTGTTTCCCTATTTAATGGGTTGATAAAAAAAAAATGATTTCCCCCTGCCCTATCAAAAACTGAAATACCGCCAACCAAACGAGCCACCTATTTCTTGCTACATACCTCACAGCCATAAAAAGAATTGAGTTTTGACGGAACAAAAACTGGAGTAAAATAGCATCATATAACCAGAGCGCAGCATTCAATCATATAGAAATGGTAATTTTGTTTATAGAATTCAAATGTCAGGCAACTGTATGTGTTTGTGCACATGTATGTATATTGAAAATCTTCCGCTCTGCGCTTGCAGCTACAACCACATAACTTGACAACAAAATCACACGTTTTCTTTAATACCTTTTGGGTTTCCTAACCGATATATAGTGCTATATGTTTTCGAATTTTCGCAAAAAGATAACAGTATTAAAACTGTGGCTTGAATCCAATTAATTCATTTATTTGTTCTGTGTAATAGGAATTGGGGAAAGTGTAATGATAGCCAAGAAATATAATATACTTGACTAGCAAATAAATACTAGCAAATTTGGTGAGCCTAGCTCTTAAAACCCAAAAGATTAGTCCAAAAAAAAACAGTATTCGACATCGAATTTTATCGAATGCTTAATATCGGGACAAGTTATTGAATATCGGAAATAAACTGGTACTGCGTGTGCACTAGGAGGACCAACACTTAAAATTTCTCTAGCCCTTATAAGTTCTGAGATCCTTGCGTTCATACAAGACGGACGGACAGACAGACGGACTCGAGATCAACTCGGATGTTGATGCTGATCAAGAATATATATATTTTCGAAGAAAAAAAAAATTTGTAACATAAAAAAAATTCATATAATTAAGTTATTTTTTTTAGAAAGAGAGATGTAGTGTATTGATGCAAGCGTATTGTAACACTTTGTTATTGTTATTTGAATATGATGAAAAACATAAGTGCAAGTCAGCGACACGATCAAATATAATATGATCAGCCACTTGACGGCAACCATCTTATCCCTTCCACGGGCGAATGGCTGAGAGCGCTAACAACAACTATATATAAATGACTTCGCTCTCCCTCTCAGACTATGATAGCTTTAACATAATTATGCTAAGTTACAATTGTAAGCTACGATAAGCTCTTTTGAATTTAATAAAAATCATTCCTTAAATCGCTACCAAAACGACTGGTACTGACAATCTATTCAACGCGTAAATATAAAATAATTTAGCAAATCTTTTGGTCCTTGTGTTGACGAAGGATGGCCGTCTATGTATTAATTGTAAAGGAACGTGGTATTAAAGAATTTGACATGTTGTTGGTTTGTATACACTTCAAGATATCCTACATGTTCTAGATGCGAAATTTGAAGAATCTAGCTCTCATCGTCTCTGACGTTGCTCATACATTTTTTGTACCAGAATAGTATAGTTGCAAAATAGTGTTATCGAATGATATTGCCATTACCTTTTGTGCCGTAAATTGTGTTAGGACAAAACAAACCATCACCATCTATAGAAATGTTTGTTTTGATTTCAGATCTATCACAAGTCAAAGCTGAGTTTTTTGCCTGAACACATTCTTTTTTGTGTCCAGGAGAATCGAAATCATCTAAGGATGTTGAAAAAGTCGATGGATTTTTTTCGTTCCTTAATTGTTGGGATTCACTTTGAAAGGAATGCAGCAAATTTGCACGTCCACGTCCAATTGAAATGTTGACATTTTGTAAAGTTGATGCAAGCTCACTTGCAATATTTTCCCTTTCAATTCGTCGGTATTCTCCACTTGAAACAGACTGGTCAGCATCTAAGCCACTATCTCTGGCATGCTCTCCACTAGATGAAGAAATTTCCGATGTCTCCGTCTTTTTATGAAATAAGGACAACAAATTGCCACGTCCAGACATGATCTATAAAAAATAAAAGTATTTCGGACAAAGTTAGGCAGCTATCAATATATTCTTAGAAATTATTTACTTTATCCAATGAGCTATTCATGGATTCATCATCATATCAAAATTATATTTGAATACCTCCAACATAGCCGTAAATGAATAAACATTAATATTTTAATTTCTTGTATGTGGCATAACAAAAATATAATTGTAAAATCAACATACAAGTTTTCGTATTTGTGAAGAACAATCAGCGCTTGCCTTCAGTTTGTACAACGTTTACGATTTGCTTACATTGGATTAATAACTATAAATCGTCCATTAAAAAAAAAAAATAATAAACACATGTTTGATAACCGATCTAGCATAATTAGTGGAATAAATGGCGGAATGTGTACGGGCTAAAAAAGTTGCAACAGTAGTAGTTGCGACCCGTACGAGAGTTAATCTACTAAACCAAAATCATTTCCCTTCAGCTCTGGACAAATAAAGGTTTACTAACCAGTTAAACTCCTGTGTTACCCGTAAAGCTATAAAGCTGTTTTTCCAAGAAATGCAGTTGCAGAATTGCGACATCGGAAATATATGCCCATTGACACTTTTACAATGTCGTTGGCTATATATTAGACTAGCGGGTACAACCCGGCCTTGCGCGTGGCACGTATGTTATAAAATAAATGTTCTCAAAAAGCTTTGAAAATGATTTTGAAACTGATCGGACGGTTAACGAACAACTTTCATACAAACGTTTTCCGCCAATTTACCACTGTCACGGGTGGAATTCATTCTGTATATTCATTATATTCTTATGTAGAGCTTTCAAAATAAATTTCAAGCAAATCAGGAAAAAAAAACTTCACCCACCTCACCCCAAAAGTGAGAAACACGTCTCAAATGAATTTTCATATAGATCTTTGGAAATGAATTTGAGCACGAAACGTCACCCACCAAATCTTTGACCTGCATATCCACCGAGGAATGGATTTTCCTAAAAGTGTGAAACACCTCTCAAATGAATTTGAACAAAGATCTTTGAAAATAAGATTGAGGCCGATCGGATGGTAAACAAAAAAGGTACATAATAATGTTTTTCGCGATTTTTCCACACTTGTGGGTGGAATTTCCCGAAACCCCGTTTTAGCTTGCACCTACATCACATAAGGTAACTACAGTGAAAATTTCAGCTTCCTAGCTCTTACGATTTGGGCTGTGCGTTGATCACCAATCAGTCAGTCAGTCAGGACAAAAAGTTTTATATATAGAGATATATTAATGTATATGCCTCAAATACTCAAACTTATATTTTTCTTCTTATATTGTTATCGGTATAATTTAATTACCAATAATTGGTTTATATTGATATAGAATAGCTTCTCAGCACTCTCCATTTAAAATTAGGTCACCTCCCAACAATTTTTACATGAGCACAGCAGTAGTGTTTATTTTAAATTTACTCACTACATCTGTAAATTGTAGAAATAGATTTTAACGATTTCCCACGCAAACAGGCTTAGCAATTTAATTTTGAAACTCCATCGAAACATTATACAATTATAATCTATTTCCAAATTTGGAAAATCATGTACAAACTTTTATAAGATTTTGTTATTGAAAGCATTTAACTTCTACCTATCACCGTCCTAAAACCCAGTCAATAAGGAAGGTCACCTAGATTCGATCCAATTCGATCTGATAACTTTCTTTGTTTTTAGGTAACACGAAATCACCTCATCTCTGTAAAATTTTCAATTCCCTAGAGGCGAGGCTTCAGAGGATTATATACAAACAAGTATGCTTTAGTCGTGAGTTCCTGATGAGGGGTAGCCAACCGCAAAGGCACCTCGAGCTACGCGCTTGTTTTCCTTAGCAATAAGAAAAACAATTTTAAACAAAGTTTGTTCTGACAGCCAGCTTCGAACTCTTAATAACGTTAACCCGATGAAACTGCTAGAAGCACACACATAGAACACATACTACATAAAGTGCGTCAGCAAGATCAGTGACCACACACATTAAGTAAAATAAAAGAGAAAAAAACAACATAATCCAAAAAACTCGTATAAAACTACATAATTAAAGAACATAAGCAACAAGAGCACAAAGCACACATTCAACAAATAAGGTTTAACGTCCGCCCTGGTGTTCGCATAGGAAATCAAGGCGAACCATGAAACATTCCACATTGCAGAGAACTATTTAAGAAGCCTAGGAGAGAAGGCTTATAAGTCTGAGCAGCGATCTAGGAACCAACGAGCATTATAAACAGAATGAACAAAAGAACAGGGTCCAATACGGACTTGGTAAGATTCAATACGCCGATCAGCACCAAGTCGAGCAATCCCGCAACAAGACACGTCAAACATAATCCGTTTCTTTTTCAAAGTTCAAGCAGCCAACCGACCATCAGCAACAACAAGAAAATAGGAAGAAAAAAGAGCGAATACATCTGAGCGGGTCGCCGGAGGTCTCCAAAGGAGGCAATAGAAAGCCATGTAGCCACTATGTGGTATCAAAAGTCGCACAAGAAATAGATGAGTTCAAGTATGAGAATGATATTCATTTTTATAGAAACGGCGTGTTGTAGTTCTTACGGCGAAATGTAGCGGGGTAAAAAAAACTTTGCATAAGCAGCCCATTCTCCTTAAACTCATTAACAACATCCCTCAATATTATCTGTATTTTATTAAAGACCAAGAATCATGTTTGAAAATGTTTCATAAATGATACAATACCATAAGTACAACAGAGTCTCGATCCCCCTATAATTATCCAAAATAGGTGGTCGACAAAAAGGGAACAGACGAGCAAATTTAGGGAAAGCCAGATATTTTACAACACTGAATCTTAAGTGCGGCCATAATTAGATTCTGCTTTCAGAATGTCATCAAAATATCTGTTTTTCCGTTAGCGATTGGAGGGAGCCAGTATAAGTTCTGTCGACTTCCAATTGGACTCAAAAACGCAGGTAGAATATTTCAGAGGACATTCTGTTTAAGCAGGACATTCTATTTCTATGACGAAGATGTTTTTTTTTTTTTTTTTAAACTAGACTCCGACTGTGTCTTATAAAGCCCGATCGATGCAAACCTGAGCGTGGTTTAAGGAAAGTCGAAATTTTTGACCGTCCTGTTTCTATGAAAACAAGAACAGAACAACAAATGACAAATGACGACAAATCTTAATTCTGCTCTATCAGGAGAGTTAAGATATATGTATAATATCGTATCCAAACGAGCTTATAATTTTTAGTCGATTTATCGTCCCACATTTATATTGTAAAGGAAAATTTTGGGACTTGATAAATTATACATTAAGCCTTGTATGTACATAGGTTCAAACATTAGGAATATTTAACGGTGCTTCCTCTATTGAACAAAATTTATGCTGAAGCCCTTTTATAGGT
This sequence comes from Drosophila lacicola, assembly GCA_035045355.1. Taxonomy (NCBI): domain Eukaryota; kingdom Metazoa; phylum Arthropoda; class Insecta; order Diptera; family Drosophilidae; genus Drosophila; species Drosophila lacicola. The sequence continues at coordinate 7,570 of JAWNPB010000101.1, read as the reverse complement.
AAGACCCCGCTTCACCAACCCGACACGTTCCTCAAACTTTCGCCATAAATCAAATAGTCAACATTTTTTGAATAACCTGCGATTTATTTTAGTTATAATAGCTTCCTAAAGTTTGTTTAAGTACAGTTTGAAATTAGCTGTGTATTTAAAACTACATGCTGTACAAAAAAGACCACCAACCCGTAAACTTTTGTACTTTTTCCGTGACGCACATATTTTGTCTGTTACACACATGTATTTGTATGCAGATTGCATTAATACATTTAATACACTGGTACTTACCACTTCAATAATCAATTAATTGCAAATTTATTACCCAACTTTTGTTTAACAACATGCGTATATTGCAAACCGATTTTTGCATACATGTATTAAATACAATTTTCAGAATTGTATGTTCGCGCCACCTTCAGTTGAATGAATTAATATTAAGCTTTAGAGATGTCAACGTAGCATCTAGATATGATTTAAAAATGATCGACAATAAATGTATGTCTAGTACGCTGTTCACCAGACAAAACTTAGATATAGTACTATAATAGCATGTAATATGATATATTTTCGAAGAAATACATTATCTATGTAATTATGACTAATGAAAACTTTTGCAAGTAATAACCCATCTTTTTTTTATGCATAAAATAAATATGATAAAAGAAAGAAATAAGTCATTATTATTAATTAAAGAAATGTATACTAGTTATCCCATATGGAGTGTTAAGTAGATAAGAAAAATAGATAGTGATGGGAAATAACCAGCTATGCCCTTGCTAATATCTGTTAATCGTCAGTGAATTCCCGACGATATCCTGAAAGCAACGATGTTATTAGGTGTAGAAATAGTTTGGTGGAGAAAACATGAAACAAACTATTGTAAATTTTGCATAACACGCGAAAAGAATTGTGTATCAAGTTATTTGTTGTGCCAGTAGGTAGGAATAAATGCCGATGATTCCTGGTAGGTATAAGAATCAAGAAGAAACAATCAACTTATGAGGGAAGACAACCTCGAGGACTGTCCTACGGTTGGTTAGCGACGGAGGATCAAGAAAATGAAGCCTGCTGGAGTAGAATGGCAATCGAAGATTGTCGTCACAATTTAAACCCCGTAAGGCAAAAAGCAGGAATTGCCTCTGAACTGTTTTAATACGATCCTAGCTTTTGTTATATTGCGGATACCAGAAGCAGTATTCAAGGATAGATGTATAGATGTTCGGTTATGAAAGGATCATAATCCAAAAGAACGCCTGGATCCTTCAGTGTTAGTATACGTTGCAATGGAGTATTGTCAATGACGAGATAAGGTGTAGTACAATTAAAGGTCATAAATATATACTTTGAAAAATTAAGATGCAATTGATTGGTCGCACACAAAAGTTGCATAGCGTTGTAGAAGAGAGTGATGTAGGGTATTAGAGCACACAAATACATGGGCATGTGATATAGCCGAAGGGAGATCGTTTGTAAGGAGTAAAGAGTAAAGATCCAAGATGACTACCTTAAGGAACACCATAAGTTACGTGAACCTGTTTTGAGGTAGCCAGCCTCGGCATTACTCTTTGGGTCCTACCTTTTAAATAAGAACCAATTCAAAGCAAAAGAAACAGAGGGAAACCTTATCGGTCGAGTTTAAAAAGTAAAATATCAAGGTGGACAGGGTCAAACGCCTTAGTGAAGTCAGCATAAATGACATCAGTTTGCATTTTAGAAAGGAAAGCATCATTTACCAAGGAAGTAAGTTCAAGCAGATTGGTCGTTGTCGGCCGATTCTTACCGAATTTATGTCGAACAAGGGAGACAAAGAGAAGGGAAGAACTACACTCCGTGAGTAGACAACTAGGAATATTGTCAGGCCCAGGAGAGGGAAAAAATAAATAAATAAGTTAAAAAGTAATCGTTGACAAATACTAGATCAAATGATTTATTCGAATGGTATTAAATTGAATTGCTTTAAAACATCGAAAGAATTATCATGCAATCTATAAAGTGAATTATGACCAAGAGAAGCCTGGTAAATTAAAATCAGCCAACACGATAAATATGTCATAATCACGCACAAGTAATATATTTCATATATTCTTGAATATCAGATGAAGTTGTAATATAGAAACATGTGATATAAATAACGCGTGAAGCGAGCATGTTTGCCATTCCCCCTTCCTTTTCTTTTCTACATGATCGGCGCGCTGTACGGGCTTCGAAATGGCTCGATGACTGCCGGAGCAATTCCTCCACTTGCTTGTCGATGACTCTCTGCATTGCTGGGTTCCTCGGGTAGTACCTTTGCTTTATGGGCTCGTTGGCCCTAATAACGATTCGATGGCTGATTACATGGGATACGCCCTGCAGCCCCTCGAATCGTGTCAACTCCTTCAGAAGCGCTTGCAGGCTTGGCTTCAGGTCTGCTGGCCAGACGTCTTCACTGCTCCGACTCCCCTCTTTAGACCCTTCGCCACCACTAACCTCGTTGCGTACTCCCGCGGCCGGGTTTTGCCCCGCAGCTAGCTCGCCTGCTAGTACGATTCTTCCTGAGGTGCGAGGTTGATCCTCCTGCCCATAGGATCCAGCCACCCTTCCCAGCTTCGCGCTCTTAGGTGCTGATCCACACGCGGACACGAATCCTCTCCTTCGTTGCCTTCTGTCGTCACCTGCCTTTCCACCCTGCCCCTCTTCGAGCCCCCAACACGTTCCGGTATCAGAACTTCTACCGGCACCCTGGACACCCCTTCATGACCCGACCGTGCCTCTGGGATTCTCTCTGCGGGGCAGGCGATTGCCCCTTCCCGAATTCCCAACTTCGCCTCCGGGATTACTTCTCTCCAACCTCATCTCGTTGTCTCCACAGCGTATCCTCGTCCCTATCGTTCGGAGGAAGCCCATACAAAGGTTCACTTGATCTAACATTGACGCCATTATCAGGGAAAATCGTGCGACTCGCTAAGCTGATCTTTGCCTACACCATCCGTGCGACATCAAGCCCTGATCCATCTGCTAGTCGTTTCCTGGTCCGTACCTCTCTAATCTCCCACTTCCGGTTCCGGTTCCGGGCTCCGTCGGCGTTGCTGCTTGTTTCCCTGAGCCAGTCGCCTACAGCATTCTTGGTCCCTCTTATGCCACCTTGCGAGCAAAAAATGACCAGGGGGTTGGGACATTCTCTCTTAAAATGACCCTCTTGCCCGCATCGATAGCACATCGGGCGTCGCCTGGCCGATACACCTGGTTCTAGGCGGATCATCCTGTTGGCGGTCTCTTCTCGTGTCATTGGCTACGATCCAATGATTGGCCCACCCGACAACTGGCGATAGAGTTACTGTGAACTGGCTATTCAGCACGCTTGTCGATGGCACTTGCCCAACGCCCAGATTTGAGCTACCCCCTAGCCGAGATCGTGAACCTGGCGGTTACTGTTGGCCCTGTTACCTTATGCTCTCATACTCAATCTCATCTTTTAGCCGCTCGAAATACCGCGGAGGCTAGAAAAATTCTAGAATACCTTTTTTAAACTTCGCTTATGACACGTCCCGTAGTCCGCTCGTCATGAATCACCGAGCGGCCTCGACGACCATAACCATTCATTGCCCTTGGAAGCCTGTCTACGTCGACATCGTATGATATGGCCCGATAGTCGATGGCTATAACGAAGGACAGCGGATCGGCTTACCCATCAAATCGTATACCCCACGATGAAGTGTACCCTCATTCCCTTTGGTGAGCGAGCTGGCGTTCCCGACTCGCTCATATTATCGTCCGCATCGCGGGCCCTATAGCTCGGGGTGCTCAGACGGGGGCAGGAATCCGACTCCCGATTTCGACGGCCTATCCCATTCAGACGGATCGGATTCGGGCTGGGCCTTATGTTCCGGGGCCGTGTATATTTGGCCTCCAACTCGGCTATCCGTGTCCATATTTTTGCCGACTGCGAACCCCCGGAAACGAAGCTTGCTAAGCGACGACGCAAGTCTTCAACCTAGCTCACTTAGCCCGCATTCGCGAGCAATAGCCTCGAATTCCTCCTGCCGCCGCAGGTGGATCTACCGTACGCCCAACCCCTCAGTGTGTCTTGTTTCGGTCAATACTGTGGTTGCACGATTCCTCTACGTCCTTAAATTCCTTGCCGATGACTACAAGGGTCACGTCGTCCGCGAAGCCGATGATACTTGTATCGATCGGGAGTTCCAGTCGGAGGATGCCATCGTACATGATGCTCCAGAGGAGGGGTCCCAGAACTGAGCCTTGGGGCACCCCAGCGGACACTTGGTGTGTAGTGGGGCCATCTGCGGTGTCATATTGAAGCAATCTTCCTGCAAAGTAGCTGCGTATCATCTCCTGGAGGTAATATGGGACGCGGAACGTTGGCAGTGCATACAATATTTTTTCCCACCTGGCTGTGTTAAAGGCGTTTTTAACATCCAGCGTGACGATGAGGCAGTACTTTTTGTGCCACTTTTAAATCTCGATTCTCGGATGGCGTTTGTTGCTATGCCGACCACTTTTTCCAGAGCATCTATTGTCGACTTTGCCTTGGTGAAGCCAAATTGGCTTTGGGACAAGCCACCATTGTTGTCGACAGTTGCTTCAAGCCTGGTGCAGATTAGCTTCTCCAGCACTTTGCCCAACGTGTCCAGGAGGCAAACCGGCCTGAACGACGATGGGTCGTCTGGCGGCTTACCTGACTTCGGAAACAGCACTAGCGTTTGGAGTTTCCATATCGTGGGGAAAGTTCTCTCCATTAGGCACCTGTTAAAAAGCTGCACGAACTGCGCAGGCTGCAAGGACATGGCCAGCTTCAGCGCTCGGCTGGGGATTCTATCCGGACCCGGTACCTTAACAGGCTTTAGGTTTCTGGCGATCGTCAGCACCTCTTCGACTGAGACTTTGTCAATGAGAGCTGGCGTGGCTGCTCCGTGGCTCGATGGGCCGGTTTGCGTAGGTAGTACGTAGAGTCTGATTTCGAATAGCGTTTCCACAATCAACTTAAGCTCACTCGGATCAGAAGGCTGCGTTTTCTGGCCAGCGTAGAGTCTCTTGACGACGGTTTTATATGCCTTGCCCCAAAGGGTCATATTCGGCTGAGTCGCATAGTTCCAGAAAGCATTCTCGCTTGCTTTCTCGTATAGCCTTCTTTAGTAGTTTGGTGCTTTTCGTGCTTCGGCAATATTTTCATTCCACCAGTCCGTGGGTACGTGGTGGCGCCGAAACGTTTTCCGGGTTTCCATGCTTTCATCACAGGCACGAGTTAATTGATTTGCCATTTGGGAGGCTCTCTGCGTTTCCGGTCGTGGCAAGCGATTGGACTGCGTTCGCAGTCTATATATGGATAGATATATTCAACTCTTGACTTTATTCAGTACTGCGGTTGTAAAATTGAATATCTTTGTGGCGGCACTGTAACACCCCATCTATTGGTTGCCTAACATAATGTAAATTTAAAGCTAATTAATATCGATATATATATTAGATAGACAGACAACAACTTTTTCTTTCACTTCAAGCGACACTAGACTCCTCACCATGAAAACAACACGAACAGACACCAATGTTTCTAAGATCTTCCTGTCTTTTAACAAGTCGCCCGGAACGTTCGAGATTACAGAGGAACGAATTACAACCTAAGTCACCTAAAATACTAACAATTGAGTAATCAGTTGGCCAAAATTACGTTCCCGCACGTAAGTCAAAGTGCTAACTAGCCAGCTACCGTGGCATCGCACGTAAGTCAGAGTGCTAACTAGCCAGCTACCGTGACATCGTAAATTTGGCAATTTTCGCCAATAGGCACCATTTGTTTCCAAGAAATTCAATCCTCTGCAGGACACAAATTCTGAATTTTCGCAAATATAACTCGAAGCTTATAAACGTTGACGGTTCAACCAAAGAAAATAAAAACACTAAGATGAGTAACGCCCACCAATATATGAATGAGACGCAAAATTTCTAGCCTGGCTTTTCATCTGGCTTTTCCCACTTCAAACGACACACCAGCCGACTGGCTTTTTGCTATCCAAAAGCCAGACGAACGAATGCCAAAGTCGCGGCTTGCTGATGCTGACACGAGCAACGAAGTTAGTCGCCATCCTGCTTTCAGCAAAGGTGGTCGATGGTGCTTTGCGTCGTTTCGTTTTCGAACTACATTGAGCGAAAAAGTTTTATACTTACGATCGACGCATTGTACTTTTCCTTAATCCATGATATTCATGCTTTATATGAATAATTCATTACCTTAGATACCATTGATAAATTTTACAGGCCAATTTAATATTAAAATATTCAATTAGTTCCAGAAAAAACCGTGTAAAAGAATACATTAATCGTATGCAAAAATAGGTGATTGGTTCCTTATCTCTAAAACCTATTAAAATAAGTGAAAAACAAGGATTTTTTAAGAGAAAACGTATTTAATGTGTATTTATGTATGAAAGCATAGCTATTTAAGAAAAAAAGATGTGCACTCTAAGCTAGAAAGTAATGTAAATAAAATGTATGACAAGTTCAGGAACTAAAAACAATTATTTGAAACAGCTATGTTGTTAACAAAAAGAATAGGTTATTCAATTTTTAGGGTAAAAAAAAAAATTAAGAAATATAAATAACTGAATGTATATATATTATTTGTTGGCTGACCTTTTATCCTAATACGTTAAAATTAAATTTATTGTAAAAAATTTGATTACCAAACACGTCTGATTGCATTGATAGTTCACAAAATATTAACACATTTCAATTGGTCTGAAAAGTAAATTTGCTTGTAAACAAAAAAAGGGAATTCACCTAAATTTGTGATATGAACAAAAATTTAATTTTGTCAAAAAAATTTAAGCCAAAAAGAGTTAATATCTTGATAAATCGTTTAAAATCGGTTAAAATAATAGAAAATAGCACACGGAGATTGATTTTACTTTTGTTTTTAGACAGTCTATGCTGGAGAGACGTTCTTGTCTTAGCCAATGGCGTGCGAGCACCTTTGTTTGTATGTGTGAATTATGCTGACCATGACCCATAGAGTAATAAATATACAGAGGAGGCTTTTGGATCAAAAGCTCTTTTTCAAAAAATGTGAAGCAAGATTGCGAGGTTGCAAACACAACACCCGACTGCCTGCAGCTACTTCTGCCGATGCCCAAATCAATGACAACCTCAGAACATTTTCATTAAGAACTAACAACAAAAAGAATCAAAACAAACGACTCGACAATAAAAATGCAACAACATTAGAACCCAAATCATGTTGTTGTTGTTTCTAAGCGCTGCCTTGTTGGAACGACAGAGAAACCAGCAACAAACACAGTGGCATTGTTTGTCCCTTTTCTTTGCACTGAATTTCCTATGTCCTCTAAATCTTGCACCAACTTTTCAGCAATCAAAACAGACGACGAAAAAAAAATTGAGTTTCGTGCGCACTGTTGTTGTTTTGCAAGTGATTTGTTGTTGCTTCCTATGGTAAATGAGCTTTATTTTTTGTGTTTGATCTTGCGTTTGCAGACCAACCTAATCCACTTGCGCCAGTTTTAAAACGGTAATAAAAGCTCGGAGTGACTTTTCAGCTCTGTACCTGTTTATTATTCTATGACCA